>RXPK01004910.1:0-102128 GCA_004143645.1 Protaetia brevitarsis
TTATTAACAACTAAATCAAACTCCTGAGTGGCCATACATATTGCTTTATTTTTGCTTTACGTTGACTTTACTTTAACATCATTTTTTTCATCTCACTGAAATATCGGGCATTTATAAAATCGATTGTAGCTGGTGTGATAAAATTTACATTGAACAAACAAAGTATGCAATCGGAACTAGGTTTAAGGAACACATAGCAGGTTATCGCTATGGGAGGCTAGACAGAACTAATATAATCAATTACTGGGATCGAAAAATATATCATTATAGTGGAGATTTGCGGGATAGTAATAAGAGAAGATGATTGTAGGGCATCTGTTCGGGAAAAAAAAAGATAAGGAAAAAGTAGGAGAGTAGCGAGATGATAATCCAGGGACAAGAAATTAGACGCCTCGTAATTCCCGTCCTTAGATTATGAAATCCATGCCATGCTGTTGCAATAATGTAGTAGAAGGAATTACCTGTTCCTGATAAATACCACTATTCTTGAAGGAGAGAAACTTTAAGAATCGCCTCTGGATCATGTCGATGTTAAGTTGAAGTATATATGCATAATTAGGCTTACTCATCTTACTCCCTCCACAGGAGGGATAGAAATTATGAAACCGATAATCATTGTAGAACACGTAGTTGTATCTACCATGCAAATACGACTATAGTAAAAGTAAAAGAGCTGGGCTATATAGCGCCGAAAGATAAAGTTTATGCAGCAAATACCCTAATCTACGCAGGCATATGCGCTTCTAAAACCAGTGTGCATAACATGTATTTGTCTGCATCACCAGTTCCTGAGAAATATATTATGTTGACCTTTCTTATGTGTAGGATTCATCTTTATGTGTTTCCATAGTGTTGGATATGTACACGTATTACTAGATAAATCCATTAAAAGCTTAAGATACTTGAGTAACGCAGATTTAACTTTTCTAGTCAAAAAGGAAGGCACGAAGTAGTAACCAGCAACATCTGTGTGCAAACTTAAACATAATCTCCAATACATCTGTTTCCTCAACGCGACTTTTGGTTAAACAGACTAACTAGCCCTATCTTTATATGTTTGTAGTTAGCTGTGAATGGAATGAATGTCACCACAGCTACAAACATTTAAAGATAGGGGTAGTTGGTTTGTTTAACAAAAAGTCGCTCATATCTCAAAATCTATTAAAGATAGGTATAGGGAATACTGATATAAAATGATAGGAGATGATATTTGCTTCCTAATTTCGAATTAAAATACAAAATAAAATGTAGCCAATAACTGGGAGAGATTTAAAAGAAAATTTCAATTGTACCTAGACGCATTCTGTGAGAGGGATGTGACTGAAAAGGAGAAAGTTGCATTGTTCTTACATAGAATGGGGGATGAAGGATATGATGTATATATATCATTTAGCATCTCAAAAGAAGATAAAAAAGTAGAGAAGCTCATAAAGGACATAAGATAGTGTTTAAAAGAAATCCAGAAGGCAATTGGAATAAAGGATAAATAATAAAAAAGACAGAGTGGCCTCGAACGTACATAGTGCAAGACGTAAGTGGAAGTGAGTATAGAAGAAATGAAACGGATATCAGAAATGTACACGACAATACAAGCATCCAAAAAAGGACCAACAAAACTGAAGAAGATGTTATACAACAAAGAACAGAAAATGAAAGAATTACGTAGACAGATAATAATACGGTGGACGAGAAAAGAGATAGAGAGAAGGAATTTTTAAAAAAGATGGACAGCTATGTTACTAATAATAAGTCAGATGAAAAGTAAAGGGAAATTATTTTGTTAAGAAAAATTAGAAAGATTAAAACTAAGAATAGTTTAGGATTTACTGTAATTATAAGTCTTAAAAAGGGAAGGTGTAGCATTGTAAGTATATAGAGATATTTGAGAACTAGTGCTGGCACACCTGTTAGACATTTTGCACATGATTCGCACTGTAGACATGTCGTTGTTACCTTGTTACTTGAGTAAACATTAGTAAATTTTATAAAATACGTAAGTGTTTGATTACAACATAACGGCTTGTATAGCGATTTTATAGTAATTCAACAGCTTAAAGAAGATTGGGTCAAAACGTAGTTGAATCAATTGTGCTATAAAAAAAAAAAACAAAAATAAAAGAATCCAGCTGAAAAAGTTTTCTTTTTGTCTTAAGTCGTCAATAGAATTGCAAATACTCTTAATAAAAACACCGCACTTCACTGCTTCAATGATTTCTTGAATATAACTGAATTAAGGAAATTTTCAAAAGAAAACTTATTTATCATACGAATTACACATTCTGACACATAAAATTCTATACGGATTTTGAAATTTCCTCATTTTACAAATATTAAAGAAGAACCACGAGCAATACATAAAGGATTCTACCAATCGTGTACCTGCAACGTATTGACGTCACAAGCAGAAAAGCTTACCCGCGCGATGCTGCAAGGAGAAAATTGTTGTTGCTCTAAACGGATTTAGTGTCCGTAGTGGCACTTCAAACGCTTACTTATGCTGAACGATGCAAATTCCTTTTCGGAGGAATTCTTTCTTTTTTGATAAATACGCGACGATGATGGTGGGTTATAGGAATGTTTGTGTAGGATGGCGTTTATGAAGAGAGGATCGAATCGGGTTGGAAATGCTTTTAGGCAAAGTTGGCGCGATGTATGCTGCTTATTTATTTTTGATTTTCTCGTA
This sequence comes from Protaetia brevitarsis, assembly GCA_004143645.1. Taxonomy (NCBI): domain Eukaryota; kingdom Metazoa; phylum Arthropoda; class Insecta; order Coleoptera; family Scarabaeidae; genus Protaetia; species Protaetia brevitarsis. The sequence continues at coordinate 2,684 of RXPK01004910.1, forward strand.
AATAACGTGTAAAGTTATGTACTGTAATTTGGAGTCTGGAATCCCTCGGAGATGAGGTAATTCAAATAGATTAGGTGGAAGTTTTCGAGTAGGAAGAATGTAAAGCTGTAATAAGTTTGTAAGTATTATTGCGTTGTATTTTAATCCTAACACAAAGGGTAAAAAGTACACAATGTATATGAAATAATGATACAAGAAATAAGAGCAATGTTTATAGGATCAGGAGGAAATGTCATGCGAAAAAGTTACCCAAGGAAGACTAGATAAAATATTAGGAATTACATTGTATAGCTTTCAGCACTTCAATGTAATGCGAGTATTCTGGCTTCTATATAATGAAACTGTATTCTAATTTTTAAACGAACAAAAACATTAGAAAATTAAATCAATGCAAAATTGCTCAGCAGTTTAGTATTTCCATTTTTATAACGTAGTGTTGCTTGGCTACATATTTTTAACATGTGCTTGTTAAATGTAAGTTTAGAAGCAGAAAAAAATCCATAAGTCCTCAAACAATTTACAATCTACTATGTTTACTCGTTTTACCTTATTAGGATTTATAATGATATATTACTAATTAACGTATACACACGCTGATGTATTCGCTTGCGTTTTAAGCGATTTTACGTCGAATGTGACTCAACGCGTACTCAAAATTACCTTCCTTGAAGTTGCTGGCGCCCGCGTTAGTTATGAAATTAACTAAAAGGGCTCGTCACCAAACATTAATGGAATTAAGGAATTATTCAACGCGGGTACTTCATACACTACAAACTTATGAATTCGTGGTCTACCTTTAGAATATAAGATTAGTTTGGTCAACCGCAAAATGTGCTTATGTAATATTGGAATACATAGTTGAGCTGCTGTTTGTGGAGTGTTTGACATTTATACCGTTAGATTTTCAAGATAATCACAAACCAATTTCTATGGGGAGGAATAGAAAAGGCCTGGTGAAACTATGGAAGAGAACACATCAAGGCTGCATTTTCGGCAAATTTAAATATTATCTACTGGAAAGGAAAATAAAGTGAAATTTTAAGGCTAGTTTATATATGGAAGAGATTAGTGTGTTAGCATTTTGTGTTGTCTTTGCAGATTTCTGTTATAAAACAGATAAAATATATGTGCTATTAGGTTTTTTTACTTACAAGGGAACACCGGCGGGTGTCCCCCTCCGATTTCGATGAAACTTAACAGATCGACAGAGTACCTTAAAATAAAAGACACGTATTTTTTTTTATCGGCGTATCCACACGATTTTGGGGTACAGCCCCCTCCAAAATTTGGACGATTTTTCAATTTTTGCAAATATTTCCTAAATTATAACAGATATTAAATTTTCTTCTTAACATAATTGCAGCATATTGCATGGCCCTAAGGGTGGCGTCGTCCGTATTCGTAAAAAGTTAATAACGGGGACGGGTACCCGTACCCCCCATTTTTTTTACATTTTTTCTTTTTCTTATTCATCAAAAGAAGGCAGATTTTACATAGAATACGATGATGTATAACAAGTTTAGAAAATTAATAATTGTAAAAATAGAAAAATAATAATAAAGCTTCAAAATTAATAAACTTGTCTATTGATATAAATCAAATGAACTATAACAGAAATAAGTTTTTATCCTTAACATAATTTCCAGCATAATACATGGTCTCAAGGTAGATATCTTCATAAAAAGCTAATAAGGGGGACGGGGTACCCATACCCCGCATTTTTTTTAATAATAAGTTTATTCATTATTCAAAAAAAAGATCGCTTTACATAGAAAACGGTGATGTATAATAAATTTAGAAAATTAATAATAGTAATAATAACTCAAAATAAATATATTTACGTGTCTATTGTGATGTTTTTCTCTCGAATACCGGGCTAAAGAGTGTCCTGTTGATTGATTCTTGGAGTGAGCATTGTGTTGCCGAACTGCAGCAATTAGTGCCAAAAGACAAAACTTTGAACATTTTAAATATACCAAAAAAAAAACGACAGCGATGGTACAACCTCTAGATGTATATGGTTTTAGACTGTGGAAAAATTTTGTTACAACTTTTTCGGATATAGTGATTCTTATGAACTACGACATAGATTTACATCAGAGAAATAATATTATTAAGTTGCAATCCCTAACCCATAATCAGTTTTTCTCCCCAAGATTTTTCGACGTATTCAAGTACTCGTGGTATAGAAGTTACGTTATATTCAATGTGATTCATTTATATTCAAATTGAGTAATTATTTTTTTGTGTGTAGAAACCCAAAAATTTAATGAATTGTCAAGTTACAATTACGTTGTCAATTTACAATAAATGTTCGAAATCATGGCCATTTAGTCCCATTCTTAAAGAATTTCCTAATCTTCTATGAACAAAATGTCTTATTTACTTTTTTAGAGCTAGTGGACATTTCTGTATCGCCCCTCAGAAGTTCAGGTGCTTTTGAGTCACCTGTATACAAGTCAACCTTATTTTTTTCAAACTAGCATTAGTACATTTTGATGTAACAAAGTATAAAACATAAAAACAAATCAATTGATATATAAGGTTATAAACAACTAGAATTGCTGCATTGGCCTCCGATTGCAGCATCTTTAACACTTTTTAGCTGTTGGAAAACTAGCTAGGAAAAAGAAGTAGACGTTATGAAGTAACAAATTGATGTACATTCCATTACTTCTGCATTTTGTAAGAAACTAGTAATTTTTACAACTGATGCAAAACTAAATTTTCTTTCTGTTCTCAGCAAATCTTCCAGCTCCTTAAGTAAACATGTTTATTGACCAAGTGGTTGAGAATATCAAACGGATGTAAGAAGCAGTTCTGATATCAGAAGTTAAGATTTAGAAAATCAGAAAAAACAACAAATCGATTGATTTTAATAACTACATATAGATATAGACAGTAAACATTGCAGCAATATTGATAGAAAAGAATTTTTACCTATTTTTATTTAAAAACTACTTTCCAATGTACTGAAATAGCCTTACTTAGATAAAAATGTCATCAAGTAATTCAAAATCATCTAAAAATAATACAAAAATTGCATCAACATTTTGGACGCTAACAGCAACGATAAAGCATACAATTTTGCTGCTAGTGAATTTAAATTAATCATAAGGTACTTACGTCTTCGTCGTGATCAAAAGCATTGAAGACATCATAAGGCAAACAGCTGAGGAGATCGATGATAAACCAACTCCTCAAATAATTCATCCGTATAATCTTGGGATCGGAAACCACTTCACCGCCAGGTCCAACAAACGTCGTATGGAAATTCAAGACAATATCAATGAAAAATATCACATCAACAATGGAATCGACCACCAGGAGCGAAACGTCCTCCGACGTCTTGTTCTTAAAAGCCACATTATAGGGCACCATGATGGCCGTGTAGAAAGTCAGGCACAAGATTATCCAGTCCCAGATCGCTTTGAAAGCGCAGTAATGCAGCAAAATGTGCGGGGGCGTTTTCGGCGCTTCCTGTCTGTACTGAGGCATGATATCTGCGTTCAAACTCATCATCTGCCCGAATCAGAAAACAGAACAAAAAAAGAGGCAAAAATCCCGAAAGCAGCATGGAAACAAAATTAAAAAAGTTTAGAGGTGCCTCGCTGTTCTCGGCGTAGGTATTGCTGGTTTACTGACTTGGGCCAGGTGGGATTGCTTGGTGGTGTCTTTCAGATTCGGCAGGTGAGATGAGAATTGCGACACCAGCACCGATCGGCTCCTCGTCACTGATCTGGCCAGTTTCGCAAATTTCGACAAACCTGCAAAAGAGAAAATCAATAAAAGAGTTTGTTTGCAAAATCTTCGAAGAACGAACAGACGAACCTCCCCTCGTGTCGTCCGGTTCTATGGGCTGTTTCAGGGCTGTTATATCCCGGAAGGTAAGCAGGAATAGGACGACCACATCCCGTTCGTTTTTGATCGGCGAAATTTGTAGAAGCAGCCATAACGGTGTCTCTATAAAAACGATAATGTGGTAATCAGAAAAAGGCTTGCGATTTCTAATAAGTGTTTTGCCGAAAGTGTCTAATTGTACAATTGTAATTTAATCTGCTTAGATGAGAAGTATTTATTCCAAACATAGTGCAAGAAAACTCGATAATAAATCTTTTGTATGTAAATCATCTTAACCCCTAGTAGCAAGCAATAAAAGTGATACCAATCCGACAATTTAATTTAATAGATATAATAACACCGCTGTGGTATCCATAAAGAATAAGGTTATCCTATATAGGAAGCCAGAAGCTTAATGGATTGGAAAAAGCATTGACAAGGAAAAAAAAAATAGACTATATACCGCTCGAGACGACCTTTATCAATTTCCAGAGGCAGCTGGTAAAGAAGGATGACAACTCAGTTAATAGAATATTGCGGTTTATAGATTCTCACGAGGGCGAAATATCCGTCTGTTATGAAATTAGTTGAAACAAGAAGCAGTTAAGTATGGCTTAATTTTTTCCATTAATGCCAAAAGAAAAAAATTAAACAAATAAGTACTTAAGCACAAAATAATTTGATGAAATTATGCTGTAAATAAAAAAGGTGGTTGTGAGGAGTTACTTGACATAAAACTATGTCTTTGTAAGTTTTTAGGATAGATGAAAAGTATGTAGTAAGATTTTAACTAAAGAAATATAGAGAATTAATAAAACTGTGGAATAATAAACTAAAAGAAGCAAAGGTAGAAAGGAGAACAAGTTAGCACAGTGGAATACTAAGAAAAGAAAATCCAATGTTAAAACTATAAAACTGGATGGGCAAAATATAGATTGGAGAACGGAGGTTAAATATCTAGGCCTTACCCTAGACAATAAACTTCTATGGAACAAACATGAACTTAAAGTAACCAACAAGACTAAAAGAGCTCTGATGGTGTGCAGAAACTTTGCAGGAAAAAATTGGGGATGCCACCCAAAAATACTGCTTTGGATGTATACAGCGATAGTGAGGCCGATCATCAGTAGCATGGAGCAAAAGAACCAATCTGACCACCGCGAGAATTAACCTCTCGAAAGCGCAAAGATTAGCATGTGTATGCATAACGGGGGCTATGAGAACCTGCCCAACAGCAGCTATCGAAGTAGTATTGGATCTTACCCCTCTCCATATTGTAGTAGAGGGCGTGACAAAAAGAACCACACTCAGAATGGTCAAGGAAGGAATGATTAGGCATAGGCCTCAATCTTCTGACGGTGTTCAAACCTGGGATATGCCTCGGGATGATATGTTAAAAAAATTCAGCTTTGTGAAGGAATTCATCATAAAGTTCAGTAGCAGGAGCGAGTCGAATCATAACACCATCTTGAACTTGAATAGAAATGCCATCAAATGGTATACTGATGGCTTCAAAACGGCAGGGGGAACTGGAATAGGAATATATGGGCCTAGAACCACATATTTCGAAAGCTTGGGAAAGTATCCAAGTATATTTCAGGCGGAAATACACGTTATTGAAAGATGTGTTCAGTTGAATATTGATAGAAATTATCGGAAGCAGGAGATTATCATCATGCCTGATAATCAAGCAGCCATCAACATGCTGAGTTCATATGAAATCAGTTCCAAGATGGTCTGGCAATGCCTAGGGAAATTAAATGAGCTAGGCAAAAGGAATAAAATAACCCTCCTGTGGGTGCCGGGTCACACAGGAGTGGAAGGAAACGAAATAACGGATAATCTCGCCAAAAAAGGGCTAGAATACCTTTTGGAGCCTGAACCCGTTTGCGGGTTAAGTAGCAATACAATACTGAGGAAACTGAAAATAGAAATGGAGCAGTTACTGGGAAAATCTCCAGGGAATAAGTCAAAGTAAAGTTTTTCTAGGAACTTATAACCAGAAGAGGTTTACAGAATGCATCAACCTAAGTGAGTAATAACAATGTTCGCATGTTAACAGGAATGCTTTCAGGCCATTGTAGACTGAAAGGACTCCTGAGTAAGCTTGGATTGGAAAAGGAATCTGAATGTAGATTTTGTGGGGAACAGGATGAAACGCCCATCCACCTCCTCTCAAACTGCGTAGCACTGTGCAACTCGAGGGCGTTGCACCTGGGAGCATGTGAAATCGAAGAGGGAGACTTACCTAGACTGGGGCCCTCTGATATCCTACACTTTCTGAAAGGAATAGGATTGGAAGGCCACCTGTAAAGCAGCAAGAATAGGGGACACAACAGATCTTTTATGTTGCAGTGTAACATCACCCTTCTATTTACATACATACATACATAGCATAGTGGAAAAGAAAAATGATAAAGGATTGAAAAGAAAAGCTCAAGGCAAAATAACTTCATCTCCTCAACTTCTATCAAGATAGGGTAGAAGAAGTATTTCTCATTTATATCCCAAAATTTTAAAAGAGAAAATTAATCAGAATGTATAGTGAAGATGCTTTATCATTTGATTAAGAAATCTCTGTTTTTCCAGCTTTTATTCTCAAAACACCAACCTTCGCTTAAAATCACATGGACCTAGTTCTTGGACCAACGGATAATGGTAAGGATGAAATTTATTTTCGTTTAAAATGCAATTAAATGCCTGTTGTGCTTAATATGACGAGGATTCAACACTGCCTACTACTGAAAATTCGTTTTCTTCAGAGGTTGTCCTTCAGTCTTTTAAAAGAGAGCACATTAGGTTTCCTTTCAGCGTTTGACTGTATAATTGAAACCTGGAAACAGTTTCCGTCATATTATCCCAGTACATACACCATACTAATTAATTCTTCTTTCGAAAACTTCATTTTCTACAAATAATTTAATTATTTGCACTAAACACGATTAAAAAAAGCCTGTTATTATAAAATCGTCGCGCAGTGGTTCAGAACGCGAAAAATGCGATCGAAAATCATATTTTCAATTTCTTCCTACAAAGTTAAAATTGCAGTAATTTAATCTTCAATAGTTGCTTTATTTGATGATATAAATAATATGCATCTTATTTACACAAGTTTTTCTATATTTGCTTTTTAAAGTTCAGTAAAATTGAGACGTTTCTGGGATAGAAATTAGGGTGTAATTAAAAAGACTGTACCACAAGCAAATGCGCTTATTTATTGATGTCATTATAATATTGTTATACATTGCTAAGTGTATTATTAAGTCGCATTACTTATTATTGGATAAGGTTTACTTGGTACAAGAAAATTAATTGTTTGTAACAGGTGATCGGATTATAAAATTTGCTTTAAGTAGAGGATTAAGTTTAGTTCTACACAACCTTACACGGTAATTACCTCATTTACGCGTAAATTAGCTATTTGGTTTCCTAAATTCAAGAAAATTAGCTGCCAATATTTGCCTATTCAGAACATATAAAAGAAAACCCCACTTGGTACCCGCGCAGATTATTCTGTGTGCTATTTTCGAAATTTCTGCCGTTAGAGTGGTAGTAAAAGATTGTGTTTTTGTTGCAATAATTTTTTTGAAAAGTTGTAACCTAATGGGTACGAAGAAAATAAGTCGATTGGTATTACACGAAGTCGCTATGAAGAATGATAATAAATCGACTGAAACTAAAAAACGAGCAATGTATCGGTTTATACTTGATACATACGGGCTTACCGGAGAAGATAAATCAAGTAAAAATATTTTGTATTGGCTTAAACACATGTTTTTTCCAAGATATTTTCCATATTGGAAATCGTCCAATAGAACATCAAGTGTTTTTATGAAAAAGCATTTGTTTACTGCGATCGACCACCAACTTCGGATATTCGAGGTCGTCCTTCAAAGAGTTTTGCTGCAAGTTCTGTTGTTATAAAAAGGCGTAAAATCGAGGAGCTCAGAAAAGGTACTTCCGTAGAAGAACTTGTGTATGCTACTGCAATGAAAGTACGAGAATGTCGAGATAAAAGAGAGAAAGATTATTATATATGTACATTTCAGCCCTAGTATATATAAAAGCATCGACGTATAAAAAAGAATATTGTAACAATAAAACAATATTTAATTCCGTATAGGCTGTTTGAAGTTATGAGTATTTGCTCCTTTTGAGGGTTGTTTTTTCAAGTTGGATTTAATAATTCGATTTGATTTTTTGTTACCTATAATTATTGTATGCATTTTGGTACAACATATATATTTTTATATGATATACATTTTGTTACAGTTTTTTGTTAAAACTTTTGCTTCCCTTCATTCTAGACATTTCACCCACAAAATTTAACTTGTATCATTGACGTCTACAATGTTTCATCTACACTGACTTATCCATCATTTGAAGATGTTCCCACTAATCAAGCCGACACTTTTCAATTGACTCCATTTCTAAATCTCACCGTATTAACTTCTAATTCTATCTGGTTTTGTTACTTCTCTAACCTCTCTTAAATGCTTTACCTCTGTTGCTCCGCTTTTACACATTGCCGCTTCGTCTGTACCATCTTTAACAAATTAAATGCGTATTGAATTTCCACAAATCCTCGATTATTTATGCAATCGAAACTACAAGTACTGCGTACCGAGCAATGCATAATTCAAAACTGCTTGCAAATAATTTTTAATTAGGTACTATTTCAGTGTGGTGTAGTTTCGATTGCATTAATAATCCAAGATTTGTGGAGCTTAGATTCGGATTTAATTTGTTAAAGATGATACATAGCACTCCCAGTCGTATGTGAGAAGTATTCTACAGTGTGCACCATTTGAAATGGAAGCACCCTTGTAATATCTGCATTTTCCGTTTTGAGGAAACCGACGGTTAGTGAAAGTATAGGGGGTCGTCTACTTTCACACAAAATTTGAGAAATTCATGTAAAATTACAAATTATATGATATACATATTAATATAAATCAATCAAATCCTGTTACATATTTATTGTTCTAGTAACAACATAATTCTATCTACATTTGTTATTGCAACAAACAATGTATTTATAGTTGTTATAATTTTCCTAATGTTGAACAGAACCCCTATTCGTATTTTACTTTTGTTCTTACTGCCAAATAGATATATACATTTATTACATTATTTCTTTAAACAATGCCTTGAGACGGGCACAATTTGTTTTAATATGACTATTATTTGATTGTGAGAGTTTGGAGACTGTGGTTTAATGTAATTTCCTTTGTAGAATAAACAGCAGTGCTGTAGAAAGTAAGTTAGAATATATTCTTACATAAGTGTATTAATGGCGGTGGTTTGCTAATAAAAATATCTGGAAGAAAACACTTAAACAAATAAATAAACGACGAAGATGATAGAAATACTTATTTGAAGTTATTCATTCTTCCCAAAAGAATCAGTCGAGGTTGCAAAATAAGAGCATACTTCTTAGTTCATATGACATCACTTGTAAAGAATTTATATGTATACGGAAAAAAGTATAAAGTAAACCCAAATGCATTACTGTACAACAAAAAGTCAAGTTAGAACCTTAAGTTGAAAAAACCACCCCTAAAAGGGAACTTTGAACTTCGTTTATTCTTTTATATTGATTACTACTAAGGCTGAAACATACATACAGATGATCTTGAAATTGATGGATGAACAATTATTTTAACCCCAAAATAAACAATAACAAATTGCTGCCACTAAAAGCATTCATAGAGATTTTATTTTTTATTTACTTGTTCTACCACACAGAAAAAACTAAAAAAATATATATAATAAACCTAAATGTATAGAGTCTAATATAACGAAAAGCCAAGTTGGCACCTTGAACCAAACTCAAAAAAACTACCCCTAAAAGGGGGAAAATAATAATAACTTTGTACTGAGTGGAGGTAATTAGTTCTTGATTTTTTATAGAATACCCATAATCAGTGTTTACTTGTATAATTTTTTTGAACGTGATAGCTTAAGTAATTCCTGAGAAAAAAAAATATTGAATTTTTCCACCCTTATGCTAATATCTCGAAAGGGGTGCCATTGATTGAGCTAATTTTTGGGATTTACAGTATGTGTGACAGTAGTACTCATTTCCTTGAATTTCAGCCCGATAGCTTTAGGGACACTTTTCAATGGCTAATCGGAGCAGAGCCTTTGTTAAAACTAAATAATAAACAATTTCGACCGCGTTTTTCGCGTTCTGAACCACTGTGCGTCGCCTACTGAGATTACAAATATGATCCCAACATAATTTAATTAATTAAAAAGCCAAGAGGCTGCAGCGTTTCCGGAAACTCCATGTCAGACGGCTCCCCACAAGAACAAACAAAATGGCATAAAAGAAACGTTTTACTACGCTTTCATAGCACTTAATAAATATAATGTTAACCTATGCGATGAAGCAGTATTTTGACTTCCTTTCAACACAAATTAAACACAATTTACAAGCAGTTCCTTCTTCCACCCACATATACAGTTACAAATTAAACCGACTCGGTAATCATTAAAGACATCTTGGAACACACACACCAAATACCCCACTTACAACCTACCCATATTGCTCACTCTCGGAACGCCACTCGAACAAAATTTATTCCCAACTTTCCCAGCAGTTAAAAGACAAGCAAAGTACATCGACTGCTGACGCTCTCTTCTCGCATGCTCTTCCGGCACCTAAAACGCTTTCCAATTTGTATTACAGAAAGCGGGCGGCAATTTTGCAAACTACATTATTTTAGAACGTTACGATTATTGTGCGAGTCAGGATCTCCTCCTGGCGGAGATAAAGTTTTGATTGTATTACACCCTCAAAGTTACAAAGGGACCTTGCGTACGCCGGGAATTAAATACGAAGAAATTTAATTTTGGTAATTAAGTCACGTTGCTGCGGATAATGGATTTTTTTTTACCGAAATAATTTAATTAGTTCGCGAATGTGTGCGAATGTAATTAGTAAACCTTTTTTTTTTCCTCGCGGAGTTAGGTCTTAATTTCCATTATTATTAACAAAATGTTAGATCCTGAAATTCTTTTTGCTCGCACCGTGCTTGAATAAATACTCCCAACATTATTAGAACTGAACAAATATTATTAGTAGGTTACATAAAAAATATTATTCATTACTTTTATCAACGAATATTAGACACAATAAGCATGCATCTAGGATCTAGAACTAGACAAGCCCTATGTAGATGATGTTCTACACTGTAATCGCTAAAAATAAATTGTAAGTAAAATGTTGTAATAATATCTTGTATTTATCTATAAACATTAAACATAAATGATGATTCTAATATAAAATTTATTACACATATATTTCCTTCCAGAAACCTACAATCTACTTCAAAAGCTCTATAATTATATACGTTCAATCTAATCTAAATAATTAATCTATAAGTTTCCTAATATGCAAACAACTAACATGTGGGAAATAGCGTTGCAAGGTTACTGCACTAATTGTACATGCAACAATCTCTAAATAAAAGTGAACTTCTTTTACGATTGGAATTAGAAGAAATTGATGTGGATATCTAGATAATGAAACAAGTAGAAAGAAATAGAGAAAATACACTTTTTCATATTTGTTTAAAACACAATTTAAATATTTATGAGTAATTCAGTTATTTATAACGTTTACTTATAAAATAAATAAGTGAACATTTTAATTAACACTCTTTCGTAATTGTAAAAGCGTCCATAAATACTTTACATGTTTCGGCCAAGAACTATCTTCAGAGGTATAAGACACGTCCTTTTTGAGACGATCCTTAATATAATACATTTTATTGAAAAGGACTATTTATTTTTCTTTCAATTTTTCAACTAAAAATGAAGTTATAATAATTCCATTTAATACATATCTTTTTGAACAATGGTTTAAGATGTGTCTATTGTAATTTAAAATCAATTTTTGAATTTGAAATGAACAAATCTTCAAATTACAATTAAAAATTTTGAAAGAAAATCTTATTTAACACTTTTATAACTTTTATATAAAACATCCGGCAAAACGTATTTAAAATACTGTTTATAATTCAATAATATGTTAAAATACTTAAAAGAAACTAAAATATGTTGTTAAATATGTACATAATGATAACAATATAATATGTAATGTGTATTGTCTTACTTAAACAGAAGTTACACAGACATTATAAAATATTAATCAAAACTAAGGCGCTTTCAATGTAATTAGGGTTACTTTCTTCGAAAAGCATGTACACTTCTCACAGGAAAAATCGGGACACCAGCAATTCAGAATTTTAAAATTTCTTGATTGTAAATGCAACTTTTGGAGGACGTATTCACTTATCACAGCCATAAATCACTTAATTATGTATATTACTGCAATCAAAGGTAACGACAAGAAATTTAAACAGAAAAATAAATATATAGAGAGAAAAAGGTTTATGTATAGAATAAACAAATCGGAGTTTCGGTGACGGCGTTTCCTTTAGAAATACCAATGAAAAAAAAATACATAACAACAAAAAGAACTCTTGAATAGACGGCTTCATTTAGAAATATATATGTATTTAACTTGTTTGATGTTATGTAGAGATAATTCGTTTTTAAGAAAAATGAGGTGATGGATTTATTATTTATATTATGTTACTTGTTAGTGCGCTTTGATATTAGTTACTTACTTCGATTTATGCTCGCAGTATTAGTTTAGCAATGGACAATATGTCAGTCAGCCTCCTCAGTTTTGGGATAATGTGATTTTCACAGATTTATTGACTACACTATTATTGATGTATTAATTACTATTGTTGTTTAATATTCTTAAATATTGTATTACTATAAAGTTTCCTTCTATCTATAAAAAAATACCAAAACCACAGGTTTAAGATTATTTATAAAATTCTTAAATAAAGCAATTAAGTTCGCAGAGAAATTATTTATTTTATGAACCGTCCGTTTATTGTATTTTCAGGAAATATATTTTAGCTATCGCCTGTGTAATCTGACGTCGTTGATCTATTGAGATATGGCCAACACTAGTTCTCTTTACAAAAACACAGGTTTATTAACAATTATTCAAAATATTATTGCATTTATAATACATAACAAACATTGTAAGAAAGCATATTGTTCGTCAATCTCAGTTAGTGCTAAAATATTTATTTTTGAATTTGATACATTTAATACTTTTTCGTTGCTACTGCCTGAAGCTGTGTTACAGACTAAAAGTGTTAGCTATATTTCAATCAAATAGAACGACATTGGATTACACAGGCGATAGTTAAGATATATTTCTTGAAAATACAATAAACGGAGGGTTAATAAAATAAATAATTTCTTTGCGAAATTAATTGCTTTAAAAATGTTATAAATAATCTTAAACTATTTTTGCTAATTTTTTAAAATATAGAAAAATATTTTGTAGTAATACAATATTTAAGAATACTAAACAACAACAATAATGAATACATCAATAGTAGTGTAATTAATCAATGTGAAAATCACATTGCTCAAAAACTCAGGAGGCTGATTGACATATTGTCTACTGCTAAAGCAATACTCGCGAGCATAAATCAAACTAAGTAAGTATTTGTGATGTATTTTTTTTTGCATTACTTTTCCGTATTCGATATTTCTAAGGAAACACCGTCACCGAAATTCCAAAGTGTTTATTTAATGTATAAACCTTTTTTTTATATATATTTATATTTATGCTTAAATTTTTAGTATTTACCTTTGATCGCAATAATACACACAAAAAAGTGATTTATGGCTTTGATAAGTGCATATATCCTCTGAAAGCTGCATTTACACCCAAGAAATTTTAAAATTCACGATTGCTAGTGTCCCGATTTTTCCTGCGAGAAGTGTACTTGAGAAGAAAATAGTCTTCCGGCAAAACAGCACGCTACTTTCAATTAAAATAAACAATTTTCTGAGAAAAGGTATTCTTTTCGTTGAACATGATAAAAACCAAAAGTTATAAAACTTTTCATTTAATGCAATCTTTCTCAGTGTATAAATAAAAAAGTAATGAACAGTTGCCTACGGGATGGGACACCCGGCATGTCACCAGAAAAAAAAAAAACATTAATTTATATCAAAAACGTGCGACATCCTATCGTAAAGCTAACACCATATAAAGAGGGCAAAGTATTTTGCGTCACTGGCACGTCATCTAGAAGAAAAAAAAATCTGGCCAAACGCGATTTAAACATTACGTTCGGCTAAGGACTCGGCTGACAAAATTCCTATGAATAATTCATAAGGTATTTCCTAGCCTTGCCAGCCAACGAAATACCTAACCAAGAATCTTTTTCCCTTTCAACTAACACCACGTTCTGAGATCGATTTTGTCAGATAGCGCTACCATTATGTTATCTTCTGAAATAATATTTATATATTTATTTACTCCAACTGGCATAAAATGATTATAACGATTCATTTTACTTGAGAAACACTTATTAAATGAATCAATTCTAATAAGAATAATCCCGTTCTTATTATAATAAAGTGCCCCCTATAATATTTCTAAGCGCAAGATTAATGTACCTCATAATACCGGCATATTCCGGGAAAATCCATGATTTACGACATAAATTTCCCATCTCTTTTCGTTAAACTGTTTTTTTTTCCATCAATATCCTCTCTTTATCGATATTCTTGTTCACAGTTTTTAATAGAAATGAATGTCCGATTCTTACGTTTTATAATACAAGATAAGAGAGCTTTGCCGTACTCGCAGACGGGTTGGTATCGCCTTCAGAAGGAGCGAATGCTTTTTATCGAGTAGGAGAGATTTAACAGTAACCCAAACCGAATCGATAAGTTAGAATTCTGACGGAGAAGTCTCTCCTTTCGTTTCTAGGGAATAACTTCGGTTCGCCTGTGTGGTTGAAAGGAGTCGAGTTACCCCTTTAGGAAAAAAAAAAAACTGCTGTGGAGCTCTGGTAGCCCTAATAAGGTTTATCCTATGAGTTTTTTTTTTATATTTGATTTGGGGCAAGCTTTACGATATAGTTTTGTCGGTCAATCGTCAGATGGATTAATGTATATTGTTTTCTTTAGTTAACAGTTTCTTTCGCTTGCCTTTTCCGAACTTCACTTTATGGAATTATCTTTTCACTGAGTATAGAATAAAATTTATTTTCTGTCTATAAAAAAAGGCGATAATCATCGAATAAATACGGTTGTAAGTATTAGTGAGCCAGTTTGCTAAGACATTCTCTATATGTATACAGTGGTTTTCTTTGTTAAATGCGTCCTTCTCACAAACAATACGCCGTTTTCTTCTATCCTGTGCCCATGTTCGTCCAGGTTATCTTTTTCTGCATCATCTAAGTGCAGTCCACTGCCACTCCCAGAGTAAGGTTTTCGCCATGGTTTTCCCTTACTCCGTGGCCATTGATTTTATATAGGGTAATTCTCAATATATGCGACAAACTTTAAGAGCTGATTCCTGAGGTTATTTTGATCATAAAAGTTCATATGAGTATATGTCCAAAACAACGGACGACTGATAACGGGCACCCATCTACAGTGAAAACTCCACAAGTTGAAGAAATGGTACTAAATGAAATTGAGGATTATCCTACTACAAGCACTACTTACTTTAAATATTAGTCAGGCCACAGTTTGGAGAATATTGAAAGATCATCTGTTGTATCCATATCACATTCAACGGGTGCAGACACTTTTGCCGGCAGATTTTCCGCAAAGAGTGGTTTTTTGTCAATGGATGCAACACAAAATCGCACAAAATCCTGACTATTTGCCTCAAATATTCTTCACCGACGAGCCTACTTTCTCTAGAAGCGCGATTATTAATTTTCATAATAATCACATATGGACTGAAGAAAATCCGCACAAACTAGTGAATGCCCGTCGTCAACATCAATTCTCTGTCAATGTGTGGGCCGGCATTATTGGAGATCACTTGATACACATATTTTTTACCGATGCGGTTAAATGGCGAGGTATACCGCAATTTTCTTGAAGAGGAGCTACCACTACTGCTGGAAGAAGTTCCGTTGCAATTAAGATTACAAATGTATTTTATACATGACGGTGCTCCAGCGCATTTTAGTTTAGTTGCTCGCGAGTTTTTGAATAATACGTATCCAGATCGGTGGATAGGACGGGGAGGTACACAACCGTGGCCTCCTCGGTCTCCAGACTTAAATTCTTTGGACTCTTTTCTCTGGGGTCACCTTAAATCATTAGTTTATATGACTCTCATTGAAAATGTCGATGAACTGAGAAATCGTATTATCGCAGCTCTTCAAACAATTCGAAATACCCCTGGTATTTTAGAACGGACTCGCCAGTCAATACGACGGAGGATAGAAGCTTGTATTGCAGTTGGGGGCGGTCATTTTCAACAGTTAGTATAAGTTAATTTTGTTTTGCTAATTATTTTGTTAATTTATAATAAAAATATTAATTATGTTAACTTACTATTAAACATTGTACAACTTTAGAACTCAGCGATTTTGGACATATGTTCTTATAAACTTTTACGATCAAAATAACCCCAGGAAACAGCACTTAAAGTTTGTCGCATATATTGAGAATCACCCCGTATAAGTATATTATATATAATCAGTGTCCTTGACGAATGCTGGGAGATAACGAAAGTCGTTCCATGGGCGCATTTAATACTAAGTGATAGCTGACCGATTTACAGTAGACTCGCGATTATGTGAACTAATCACATTTCACAAAAGTAGTATTCATATAGTCGTGAGGCTACTGTATTATATTTTTGTTATTAAGAATCATAGGAAAATTATCTAGTTAGAGTAGGAACAATTAATTATTAAGGAACCCATATAGTACTTAGAATAGGTAGCCTCGTGTAGTACCTTTTTAGGTCGAGTTGGGATGATTTGTAATAATTTAGTTTTCATAACTAAAGAGTCCACTGCCAAATCTTTTTTGAGCATCTTTCTTGAGTTATTCCACTCAACTGTGCGTAACAAATCATTCCTTTTCTTTCTAGTCTATGTATTATATCGTTATCTGCATTCGCTTTTTCCACTGATGATCACCGGAATATCGATAATGATATCGATATTCCGAAGTTTCGACCAGTGTAGCTACAATTAATTATTTTCAAAGCTTGTAATTTAACTTCATGTTCCAAATTTCTTACCATATGATTTCTTCTACTATAGTTGTTGTTATTATTACTACAGTTATACACAAACAGCGTTATAACAAATTTTGTTCGAAAGGCATATTGCTGTAGAAAACAATTTTATAGGTTATGTTGCTCTTCAAAAAGGTTTAAGTCATGCTAAAGGAGGTATGTCAAACTAGCGAAGAAATAAGACAAGAAAGCACACTGGGTATTTTTAATAGCTCACATGCACGACTTTGGCGTTCTGATAGTACCATGGCAGTACTGTCAATTTACAGAGAGGGCGCCACTGCATTCGTTCTTCCGACGTTGATCTTGATGGGATTCTTAGAATAATTCCACCTAGTTTTTAATTCAACTTATTGTTACTTTGTTTGTTTATATCTGTATTGTTATTCAATCATAACAGTAATAATGTCTTACTAATCAAATTACATATAAGACGTATTGATGTAAGTATGTTTAACATAGCAAATGACAGCAGTTGACAAGTAGCGGCCATATTAGTTCAGAGTACGATCATGATACATATCAGTAGCGGTTTCCGCTACACAAAATGGCGACTGCTCCATTGTATGTTATTGATGTAGCGTTGCGTTTTTGAGACGAATTGTCAACAGTTTGGGAGTAGCTACGTAGCGGTTACGTACTCTAAACGCGGCCATTGTTCTTCCTTCTTTGACACATATTCCTCATGATTGGTGTAAATGAAAGAAGATGAAATGAAGCATCTGGCGCTGCAATAATAAAGTAGTGCTAAGAGTAATTTTTCTGGCGACAGATCATTAAAGGTGCCGATAATAGATGTCGCTTTTTGTCTTATCTCTTCGCTGGACAGATTGTTCAAACTAACAAATCGCGAATTACCTCAAATATCCTTTACTATAAATAGATGTTCGATGCGACAAAATAAAATGATATTTAAATATAGGTAATCTAATCGCTTCAGCTACAGAATATGTCCTTAAATATTCTCCGACGACATAAGTGAGTTAAGTAGAGTACAGTATATTACAAAGGAAATCTTATACGCTATACGGGAACTACATACTTATTAACTCAACAAAGGGCTGGTGCGCTTTTGAAATACCTAAGTACATACTTGTATAGATTGTCTTTGCCTACATAGCATTGTGCAAAAAGTAAGTAAGTATAAAGAGATAAGAAAAATAGAGAAAGAAGTAAAGAGATAATATATATACATTTATAAGGTATAAAACGGTAAAGCGTCCTACATACCTTCAGGGGTGCCTGTTAAGAAAATAGAATAGGTTTAATCAGTGCTTTTTGTTAATTCTTTTCCTTTTTTTTTTAATTGTTGCATATTTGTGTTTTAAACGTTTTGATGATTCTTTACTTTCTTCATGAAATGTTACAAAATTACATCAAGAGAACGTGATTAATGAAAATAAATGAAATAATAACAAGCTTAAATTAAGGAATTTCAAAATGAAAATGAAAAGGAAATATTTTATTTAAATTAAAAATTTGAGAATATGTAATTAGAATTAGTAGGTTCATCAACAGAATAACTAATTTTTTTTTTTTACTTATTATTAAATAACAGTGTTTCCCTGCATTCAGTATCTTTCCTGTACATCACATCTTACATCTGAAAACAGATATTTCGAATGGAATACTTGCAGCACTTTAGCACTTAATACATCTCATTTCCCTCTGCTCCATATGTCAAAATTGGAAGCATAAAAGAAATAAGTGCCAACATCGAAAGTAGCTTTTACATTATGGCAACTTAATTATTCTTTTGATATACCTAAATTAAATTATCGAATAAATTAAACCAAACCGTAGAAAAAGACAAAAGAAAAATCACTTGAGGAGTGGAAAAGATGGCAATGCATCATCATGCAACAACATCGAACCTACTCACAATCAGAAAACATGAACACATCGTGAAAACTGGTTTTTAGAGAGTTATATAGAGTAGTACAATGTCAGAGCAACAACAATGGTCGCATGCATGTTTAATTACTAATGCCCTCTATAGAGAATGGTGCAGACTACGTACCTTTGTTCTCTATACAGAGCATGCGCAGTGCGGGCGAATCGGCGAGCAAACACACAAAGACAGACATACGTTCATTACAGAGGGTAGATTAACAATCACATGAAAATCTTGCATAATGGTTAATTATTCAACATATTCGATAATTGGAAACTAGTATTTCTATTGTAGGGTTGCACAAAAAACTCTCTATTGGTTAATGAAATATAAATATAAAAATTTGAGAAAATATCAGTTAAATTGGAGTTATTTCTGCAACCGTTTAAACTTAATATTGCAAATCGTATAGTCTGTCTAATTAAGAAAATCTGTTTAATGAAACAAGTTATTAAAAAATATGGTACAATCAGTTTTCATTGGCACAAAATAGTTTTGTATATACTTAACTTAAATGACATTCGTTAAATATTGCTTTATTACAATTCATAACCTACAAATATTAACAATATCATTGTCATATTAATTATTTCCTTAATAGCCAAATTTAAATTTCCCGCTACGATTTTTAGTGAATTCAACGTAAAGGCATTAAAATAACTATTAATATAGTACAAAATGGTGGGTAGTTTTATGTTTCGACGTTGAAGTTACTAAGAATATTTGCGGGAAATTTAAATTTGGCTATTAGGGTTCACTCAAATGTGAAACATTCTATTTTGTGCCAAGTGAAATCATTGTAGTAGTATGCGTTATCAAAAATAAGCATCGGAAATGAAACATGTACTTAAAAATGCATATAAATGTTATCTATAACAATCATAAGAATTTTTTAGGTTATAAAAAATATTGACGAGTTAGTTGAATTCTAAACTTTATTCTTTAGATTTTTTTGTTTTTCGATTTAGAATGTTTTAATGAAGGTATCCGATTTAGACATACGAAAACTACACGGAACAAACAATTTTGGTAAATATAAAAATGCACACTAAGGTAAAGAGTTATTGTAAGGAAATAGCCAATGTTTGGGGAGAAGAGAATCATTAACAGTAACATTATTCCATTTTCCATATAATAATTGCTCTGCAATTAAAAAATATTGTAGAATACAGAAATGTACGAAATTACATTTGTATTGCACATATTTATATGCTACACTAGAATTTTGGTAATTCTGTAGTAGTTGGTACGACAAATAACAGGGGTAATAAGCCACAATTTTAATAATCGCCTTAGATATGTCGGTACTAAATTTTGAGTAGATAAATATTCAACACAAAATATAAACACAGGAAAAGTTATGAAGTAATATATTACAGATAATAACCAGTTTATTTAAACATTGAAACAAGATGAAATGTATAGATATTTACGCATCCATTATCACAACAGAAAAATTACTCACTCAACAACGAAATTTGGGAAATGCTCCACAAACAGCTATACAATAACTATCTTGACTACGAATCAAAAAATTCTTTCCACTTTCAAAAATATATATGATTTATTATTACATGTTTCGGTCTTTTAGACCATCCTCAGGTAATAATGTCGTCAAATCTACTAGAAGATAAAACCAACCACACCCATATTGCATGTATGTGTCATTAACGTTACGTAATGGAATAGATTAATTTGTATTATGTTTAAGATTGTTCACAATAAAATAAAAATAATATAAATTAATCTTTTCCTTGCGTTGTTGTTTGGGCTATTTCCATCGTTTGTAGGATTTTGATGATCCGACGTTTCGGCAGTTCGTCTATTGCTCTTCAATTTTTTGGCACGCAGTTTAATTTTGGCCTAAATACCTTATAGCCGCAGGGAAGTAAATAAAATATAAAGAAGCAAATAAGCTACCTAGATATAACCAAATCACGAAACTCATTAAAGAATAGATGAATAATAAATCCCAAAATTAATGGAAAAGGAGAGAAAGAATGGTTTCTAAAGAAAATCTGTTAAGAAGATATCAGACCTGGCATAGGAAGACTGATGCAGATTCTGCCCAGAGAGAAAGAGAATCTAATCTGTGTTCTGTGCCAGTCCGATGGGCTGGCACGGACAAACTATTAATAGATATTAATTAAATAATTACTGGATTTAAAGGGTAATATGATAGTTTTAATTAAACAACATCATAGGTGGCGTCTACGATAAACGGAGTTACTATAGAACTAAAAAGGTGGCGCTGAAAATAGGCAAGATATCTACTTCACTTCCAAACTTCATCTATTCTAGAGCAGAGCTACAATTTGCGTATATTTCAAGTAACCCTAAAAAGAGAAAAGCACAATACGTATTAGGTCATATTAAGTGTATGTGATAGGACAACACCCCAAGCAAATTTTAACCTAAATTTATCTGTAGCGCCAACACACCCGTCGACATAATATGCAACCCTCAACGACATGTCATATCACTAAATTCGGGACTGCATTATTCAAGTTTAATTATGGCGGAGGACGGTTGAGAAGAACAAAAAAAAAAACGAACGAATGACGTAACGCAGTAGCATACATAGAACGGCATCAGCGACTGAATTTAGTATCTCTGTGAAGTTCCACTTTCCACGAGCGGCCAGCAGTTGGGAACGTTAAATTATTCAGATTGAATTGGCACTATGAAATGTTGAAGAGAGGTTCTTTTGCAATCGTAAATGTAAATAGGAATTTCTTTTTTATTTGAATTTCACTTTTCACGGGCAATTTCGCATAGGTGTGGAATTAGATGAGCGAAAGTGCGATTTACTAAAAAGAAATCGAAGGAATATGGAAAAGGATTGAAGATAGATGCCATCGCTTCAAATTTATGTAATAACTATTTGGCTAAGCTACAAATTCATACAAGGAAAGTATATTCGAAAGGAGAGAATGTTGGCCACTTTCAACAACGCCTTTTCCGTAGTTCCTCTTCCAACTTTTATGACTTGGAAAGTATTTATCATTTTGTTTGGAAATTCTTGTCTTTTTTTCAGAAAAGTTTCCTGAATAATTTAGTAAATATATTACCTTCAAAAAATATATTTGGAAGTGTAAACAGCTATATTATCTACATAGGTTGATCTTTTCCCTACAGTAATTTTGTTCCTTTCCCTCAGAAACCAATCAACACTTTTAAACGATTTTTGTTGCCTTCGATTCTAAAATTATAAAAAGAATGTGTACAAAGGATTTTTAAAAGCTTGAACCTAATCATGTTAAGTCGAAGACTACCAAAACTTTCCACTCATTTTTATACATGTTGGACTTTCTTTCTTTGGTATTCAATATTATTATTATTCACAACCCTTAATTTAGTGCTAGCGTTAAAATTTCGGTGGTTACAATAAATTGTTTATATGATATTGGTCACATAAAAGTTTCAATAAAAACCATTTTAGCCAATAGAGATGAGTACCATGGAAACATTCTTTAGGTAGCTTAATAAAGATACAAAAAGCTTCCAAAGACAAAATGTTGTTTCTTTGGACTGCTAATAAAGCAAAAAGATACTGGTTAATCCTATACCTAAATTATTTTTCAAAGATTTGCTGCTTTTAAGGTGGTTCTATTGATAACTGGATTTTATTTCACGTATAGAACATATTGGAAAGTGTTAAATAAGAGGAGATATGACATTTTCTGATTTAACCATAAGTTGTTTGCAGTATCCATAATTAATTTATTTCAATTCTGATATAGATTGTTTTCTATAGTCTATATCTCACAACTTCTTAAAAATAAGTCAAATTTAACAGTCCATGAAAATAATATGATTGCTGATACGCATGTAATTTGATATCATTTTGTGTGCACAAACAAATGGCAAAGTCAAAACTAATCTGTAATATGTAGTAAATAATATTACCATATGAGGATGTTATTAATACACAGCTGAATCATATACTAAAGCAGTCAGTAAATTTTGCCTTTCTATATGCCTATAAGAATGTTTCTTTAAAAATGTAAATCAGAATTTCGTCAGTTTCTGCGAACATTGACAACTTGAAATATAGAAATAGAGGAAATAAGCTATAACAGTTCTAGCACAAAATCCCATAAGGTGTGAATAATGGGTCTGAAATTACATTTTATCCTGACCATTACTAGTTTTCACCTTCGCCACATCCAAATGGCGTCTTCTGATTGGTCGATGAAAGTGCCGAATTTTGAAAAGCTCTGTAGCAGCAACGTTACCGAGAGCTGTTCCAGAAGCCGTTCAAACTGTTCCAGCAGATATTTGAGCTGTTGTTTAAGCTGTTTGAAGAGCTTGAAACTATTCCTAAAACTGTTAAAGAACAGCTGTATCAGTTCTCTGCAACAGCTTAAACTGGAACAACTCCTTAAACAACTGTTCAGCCGCATATTTCAATTCTGTGCCCTTTAAAACAGGCGCTTTCATCGAACCAATCCAAAGACACTAAGTAGACGTGGCCAAGGCAAAAAGTAGCAGTTCTTGTCACTAGGAACAGGCCTGTTTAAGAAAACGGTTCCAACTGTTCTTAGTACTGTTAAAGCTGTTTCTGGATAGACCAAGTCTGTTACAATCTCTGTGAAGGCTATTCCTAAATGATGCAGGGTTCTTTCAGGAAGCTTTTTCAACTGTACCTAAAATCGTTAAAGTTGTTCCCATAGATGAAACAGGTCTGTTCCAGACAGCTGTGACAGTTTCTAAAAATGTTAAGAGTGGAAACTAGATGGATCAAGATTGATCCAGAGAGTTGTTCAAGCTGTTCCCATAACTATTAGGACTGCTCCCAGATCGAACAGAGCTGGTCCAGAGAACTGCTCATGTTGTTCATGGAACTACTAAAACTGTTCGTAAATGAAACACAGGTACTCCAAAGAACTGTTGCAGCTGTTTCTAGAGTTGCTAACGCTCTTCTTAGATGGCACAAGGCAAGAAAACAGTTTCAGCTGTTCTTAGAACTTTTAAGACTGTTACTAGATGAAATAGAGTTGTTTTTAGCCACGTATATGGAATTACTTTATGGAATTTTGTGCCAGAACTATTATAGCTTATTTACTGAGTAATCTGGTTTGACTTAACAATTTTCATTGTTTACATACTAAAAAGCCAACCTTATTTTTTTTTTTGTGAAATATAAATATATCCTGTTTTTAAACACCGCTGACCACACCATTGAAATTCGATTAAGGATTCAATAATTTTTTAATAAAAAGTCCTGATACGTACTGCTGTGGTTTGGCACCCCGGGGTTCGTAAATTCAGTGATATTTTATTTATTGAGATTTGTCTTTGTCAATGTGCCGGGAGAATTCTCTCAGAATTTAATATTTTATTTTTGTATAAGATTTTGTTAATTGAATTGATTTTATTTATTCTTTTAATTGTTCAGTTGTTTAACTTAATTTCATTCAGTTGTACATATTGCGTTCTCCAGTATTGTATATGTTGTTCAAATGTATATTCTAGAATTTTCTTAGACGAATTCTGCGTTGCGGTTGCAGGCAGCTGTTATTATATATACGACTGTTATCCCTTTGAGGCGCCAGTTCTTTGAATGATGCCGGCCGTGTAAGTAGATGTAATTTTATTTTCTTTGCTGCCATTTTGGTATTTCATTTTTAACTTAAAGATTTGTTCGTTTAATTTGATATAAATTCATCCATCAAAGAACTCGTTAATTAATGATTGTTGTTGTATTTTTTTTTGTGTACACGAAATAGGTATAAGATCAGTTATTATATTTGTTCTGGAAGGTATTTTTAATTTAAAGAATTATTTTTTTCCGTTTTCTAGTTTGCTGAATTGTTTTTTAATAATTAATCACCACGGTTTGGGTGATTAGAAGCATTGTGCTTGTATTTAAATTTCAATTTTGTAAATTTACTGGTTTTGTCCACGTTTAAATTAATTTAGTTTGTTTAATTTTGAAACCATGTGGATTTTTTTGTGAAAATAGGATTTTCTTCTAGAACAAATTTGTCCTTTGCTTTGTTTAAGGATTTTGCATTGTCCTTTTGTAAATGTAGATTCTTGCAGTTTTTGATTTCGTCCAGGACCTTAAGTCCAGGGTTTAATTTTTCTGCAATTTGTATTTAAATGTTTTTTTTTCTTTTTTTTATAATAAAATTTGTGGTTGTTAACGTCATTCAAAAATACTGTTCTTTTATTTGAGATCAAACCTTTTTCAATTTTTGGAGTAATTAAAGAAAGTCAGTTTTCTTTCACCCACATTTTACTTTTCATGATTAAATTCAAGTTTTAATTTGCGAGGGTAACCCTGAGTTTAATTGTTCTTTTGCGCCCTCTTATTATTATCCGCTGAGCTAGGTAATTTATTTTTTCATTTTTATAAATTCATTTTGAATTTTCTTTTGTACCTTCAGTACACAGCAGTATGTCTATTAGGCATTTTAATCAGTAATAATTCCATTTATCTTATTTTCCTTCTGTTAGTATAAGAACCAATTAAAATAAAGCGATAAATACTGCGGTATTTTATTATATGGCTTCACCAATTACGCGTTGAAATAGAAGCAAGGGTAAGGGTCATTTTAACAAAATCGCTTAATAAGGTCGGGTATGACTTTTTCTTTATTCTTTTATTCCAAAGAAACGTTTCAAATAACTACGGATTTACAGATTTCTTCTTTATGTACCTGACCTACATGGCACTGGGCGTACACAAAAGAAAACGCCAGCTTTGTATTATTTGACGTGCTTAGGACATAATTTGAAATTATGCAATTAGATTAAATAATTGTTCCTACTATTTGTTAAAGAATCCGACTCTATTATTTTACAAAGAAACCAGCTTTTTGTTATTTTAAAAAACATTTCTCTTTGATAATGTTTTTAATTATAGATTTTTTTATTCAATTTTTAAACAATTATGCCTCGCTGTATTAAATACATACTTTTTCTTCAATAAAAACAGAAAATGTTATCCCACAACACCAATTTACATAAATTTCACCTTGTACTTTAACATGCAACAATTCATATGGAAAATGGAATAATGAGAAATTTAGTATGATATAAAACAAGTTTAAGTTGAGAGTCACGACAAATACGAAAGATATAATAATATGCATGTATATAAAATAGTGACGCGTATACCGAAGGATATGTTCATGCAAAACTAAATCAATACTGCACCAACTCGGTATAATTACCAACTTTCAAGTAAGAAACACCACCAATGCAGCAAAATACTTAGGGAGACTTACGTAAGGTGAGGTGGAGCAAGCGTATATCCGGAAAAATTGCGTACAGCCCTTCTTGAAATGCCGTAAGATTTGCCAGAGCCTGAACATTGTTGATCATAACAGATATGGCGATTGTGGCTCACAATTTATAATATATGTAATGCCACTTGTAACGTAAGGGCTAATTCACTTTTTAAATTACTTCTCAATACAGCAAACTTGTCAAGTTCAACCAGCAGCACTCACTAACTGCATTGCTTAACTTCTGATTCCTATTTGTTTTTTTTTTTTTTCAATTTTAATATACAACAATAAGACCCTAGTTGGGATAGTGTCTATTTTTTTTGAAAACAATATAACGCGCCCAGAATATGCATCTGGGAAATCGTGTGTGTGGTAGAACAAATTCTTTGTAGCTAATTTGGGGAGATACCGATCGTTTTCAAAATCGTTGCAAACAGGCAGTATATACCGTTTCAGCACGCCCATATATTCATAGTTCGTGTCACCAGCAAACGCAAATATACTCAATGACATTAAAAGCGTTACACCTGCAAGAAACAATTCATTCAACTTGTTTTTTGGCAATGTGATAGTTTTACATCAAAAATAAAACAATAACATTCGCAAGAAATTGTATAAACATGTAATAAGAAAAAAACAAATAATGTAACTGGCAAGCCCGTAGCTGAGTGCACTCCTGCACACGCCTAGGTATCGACATAAAATAAAATTAACTTTGTACTAGAAAAATAACTTTGAGTGAACGGAATTAGCTCCTTTTTTTATAGAACACCCATAAGCAGTAGATACTCACATACTTTTTTTTGAATACGCAATAGCTTGAGTAATTCCCGAGAAAAAAATATATTAAATTTTTCCACCCTTATGCGAATATCTCGAATGGGGTGGCATTATTTGCACACATGTCCAAAACACATCAGTTGTTCATCTTTGATGTCGTCTATGATGTTAAGGTTCATCTTCATTGGTGACTCTTTCCATTCTGGATCTGCCTGCGGTTCTCCTCCAAAAATCCATCTCTGTAGCTAACAGTATCTTAGGTGTTCTCTCTTTTTATTGGTCAGATTTCGGAGCTCTATGTGCTATAAATATTCTTCTTCATTCTATGGTGTCGTATATTCGGTGTTTGGTTCTCTTTGGAGATGTTTCTGCCCCATAAGATGCCGTTCAGCATTGCGATTGCCTTCCTACTCCGCACATTAAGCTCGTGAATGGCTTTATCTAGTGTCCCATCCTGCTATATCTTCACTCCCAACTATTTGTATTCATCACATTGTCTTATTTGTGTTCGCTTTTCTATTTGCAGCTATTTTTCCTCGCCTCCAATGCACATATATTCAATTTTGTCAAGATTCATTTCTAGCATCCAGTTTTCGTATTCCCCAATCAGTTTGCGGGTCATATAATTAATATCCTCTTAATCCTGAGCTACCAATATTTGATTATCCGCGAAATATATTCAAAGGTAGGTCCATATTTCTGCATTTCTTTTTCTATTCCGTCAATGCACAATTAAACAATGTCGAAGACAGATGGCATCCCTGTTTTAATCCTTTTATTACTATGAATTCGACCATATTTTTACGATCACTCAAGCAATTGAGAAAAAGGCAGCGTGTGACCAAGAAATTCATCTGCTGTTTATCGATCTAAGCAAGGCCTATGACAGTGTCTCGTTGAAGAAACTGTCAGAAGCCCTAGAGAAGACCAACATCAATGTGCAGCACGTGGTGAAGGCATTGTATGAATAGTTGCTGACATAAATGAACAACTTTACTACGGACGGATCAATTAAATACAATACATATGCGATAATATCACCCATTCGCTTTAATTCCATAGCTTTAGGGCCACTTTTTAATACTTTATTGGATTAGACCCTTTCGGCTGAACATTAAAACTCTTTTTGTGGAACAACAAACCGGTCTGAATCGCATCATTTATATTTTTATTTTAATCTGCATTTTACGTCTTTATTTCAGTTTTAAAGGAATTTCAAAAGGCGTTTAAATAAACAATTAAATAATAAAGCAGTAATGTCTTTTTTATGGGCGCATAGAATTGCAAATGTACACTATAGCGGTTATAGTTTACAGCGATTTTGAAAACGATAGGTAGTTAATAGTCTTACGTTTGTCTTATTTCGGCATTCTGGTACAAGTGCTTATCTGTACCTTTCCTTTTAAAATTTAATATAATAATCTCTGGTGAAATTTGTAAGAAGCTTTAGAAAAAATACAAAAATAAAAATATTGAAGGAACAAGGAAGAAATTATTGGAGTGGAACAATAAGTAATAAACGAGGAAAGGAGGCTAAAAGAAGAAAGACAGACTAAGTTCTTGTATGTCTGAATGTAATGACAAATATAGTATTAAAAATCTGAATAAATTTGAAGAGGGATTCTTAGATGTAAAAAAGTTTGAGTGACTGGAGGAAGGACACTGAGAGAGTTTGCTATTGGCAATTGGGCAATAATATATATATGTTGGCAAGAAATAACAATATTACAATGAACATTTGTTCCTCACTGTGTTTTGCTTCTGGTTTTATCTGACCTATCCCTAAGTGTTGAAATCTAAAAGTACCTATGCAAATATTTCTAAACACTCATGATTTTATAGAAATTTCGTACAACGAGCAATTACTTATTGTTAAGGGCCAATCTATGAACATACACATTGGAATTACAGCTTTCGTTCAAAGTGTGGGAGATAATGCAATAACAAACAGGCAATTACCCTCTTTTGAGGAGCAAGCACGTACTAGTATAGACATAGGAAAACGTTTACCAATTTTGAAGCTATAAAGTACTAAGAACATTTTTTGCACCTATTCTAATTTTTTTATAGCACGACAGAGTCAAACTACAAAAACCTTGACTTGTATTTGCCCCATCTCACCTTATAAAAGATTGCAGTAAACATATCCGTTGAGACACATATAAAGATAGTATTACCGATAATAACAACAATTTTTTCAACAACCAAATAAAAGAAAACATTTATATAACATACTAATAGAAATAAATGTTTTAGCTTTATGGCTAAAGACAACCAAAATAAACGATAAAATTAATTCTCTATGTACATATTTTTAGATCTAGTACAACCAAATGGGTATTTAAGAGTAAATCGTTATTTAGAAAAAAAAATCTATCCAGAGATTTTTTTGGAGAAGGGACACTTACTGTTCTTCTTGTAGAGGAGGATCTCGAACTGGTCGTACAATTGGTGTTCTAGGACGTGGTCTATCCTCGTTATGGTCTCCTTGTCAGTCAGTTCGCCGAACATGAAGGCACACCTACAGGATTTCTGCATGACCTCCGCTCGGTTGTAGCCGGAAATCTTGCAGAACGACTCGTTGCAGTAGACGATCGGGAAGTCGACTATCTGGGCGTTCGCCAGTAAGAAGCTACTATCTGCTGCAAACAGAAGAAATTCATTACGATCAACACAGGTTTAGAAAGAAGATATATTATAATTTCGAGTGTCTCTGTGTGTCTGTAAACAATAAAAGAAATGTAAAGTGCTTGTGTGGTGCTAGTAATGTATGTAATTCAAAGGTTATTGCGAGAAACCCTATAAAATTGATAATATCTGCTCTCCCAATTCCCCAACCTGCATAATTTTTTTTTGGATGTGAGTTCGCAATCGCCAAATAGTTCAATAGTATAATATATTTCTTTAGGAAAATCTTACGTAATTATAAAAAGAATTAAGAGGCGCACATTTTGTATTTAAAACCATAATCCGCCCAAATTAAAGCATCCTTTACTTCGGTATATTTTTTTATTCAGGTACCATATCAAGCCAGAAGAACTCTTAAGCACTAAAATTACATAATCAAATACATCATCTGCATTTAGAATTGAAGAAAAGAAAAGAAGTAGATGTTTAGGTGATGATGACCAACAGCTTTGGCAAAAAATAAATTCTCTTACTTCAGAATTTAAATCACGGCGAGAGATTTATCCAAAATAATAAAATGTAGCTTGACACGTCAATTTCTTTCCCTCGTCATTCACTTAAACGTGGAAGTCCACCAGAAAAAGTCCGGAAATGATGAAAAGACAAAGGAATATTGATTTAAGAAAGTTTACATCTTTATCCCAATTAATCTACGCCTCGAAAAATGGGCCTGAGGCTTTAGGATGAGCAGATGCTTTAAAATTAATAGAAAATATTGTTTCCGATTCTTCAGCATCGGGCAAATACGCAAAAGCTCTTGCGGATTCATTGCAAACTGTTCCCATGTCAGCGGAGGAAATACTGATACATCAGTATATATTAATTTGCAAAGTATGGTTAATCTCACTGGAGAAAGATTGATTCTAGCCCAACAACATGTTATACAAACCAAAAGATTTACCAAGTATGGTCCTAATATCAAGATGGGATTTCGATCGGAGTTCTGGCTACAGTGGCTATAAACAGGCATTTTATTGAGCAGATGTTGATAACGCAACTGTTTTCAGAACATCATTGCCGTAGTGTGCGGGACAAAGTTAATTTGGTAAAACCCTAGACAGGCTCAACAAGGTATTGCAGGCCTTTAAGAACAGAATTTATGACAGAAGGCACTGCAGTTTCCCTAAAAGATGGAATAGAGCATAGATATAAAAAAAATTGCCAGTACGATGGTACAGTTTGGAAGTTACATGATTATAATTAATCAGAAAAACTTAAAATTTGGAATTTAGATCTTGCACGGATGGATTCGCTTTTCAAGTGCCTCCTTTATTTATTCTATAAACTCCCAATTCGAAAATAGCAAGCTCGACCGTGTTGTAAATCAGTGTTCTTCAACCGGTGGCCCGGAAAATTTTCTGCCGGTCGTTGATAATAATAAGAACCTAAATTACAAAGTATTGTCCTCAAGACTAAATTATACACTCATCATGGTATAATAAAACAAGGTATCCTTATGGAGATAAAGGGAACGAAACTGTGTCCGTTCTGGGCACATAATGTATTTATTTACCAGAAAATGTCAATCAAAAGCCGTTATAAAGGATATTATAAAAATATTATTGTAGTATCGGAAATTGAAAGTGATAAAGTCATGAAAGAGAGATTATGTGGCCAAATGAAAACGCAAAAATGTGCAATAAAGACGATGGTGATTTCTGATAAATCAGTACTTCGTGCATCATACTTAGCTGCTCTACGTATAGCTAAAACTAAGAAAGCATTTACAGTTGGCGAGGAGTTAGTAAAACCTTGCGTCTTACAATTAGATATTGCGCAAGATATTTTAGGACCTCAATCCGTTAAAAAAACTATAGGCTATACCCATCTCGGATACCACCGGATAACATTCAAATAAGAATTGTTGACATTGGCCGTGGATGTCGAAATTCAGGTTATAGAAGGGATAAAGAAATCAAGATATTTCGCGATTCAACTTGACGAATCTACTGATGTGAGTAATAACGCTACCCTTCTTTGCTTTGTGAGGTATATTGATGAAGAAGATTTAAGGGAAGAACTCCTTTGTTGCCTTACTTACCAGTGCAAACTACTAGTTCTGGGCTCTTCAGTACTCTTGATGGGTATATTTAAGCGCAAGGATTAGATTGGAAGAAATGTGTGGAAGTGTGTACGGATGGTGCTGCGAATATGACTGCACACCGCTCGGGGGTTGTCGCAAAAATAAAGGAACTCGCACACCCAGAAATATTATCAACTCACTGCATAATCCATCGAGAGCATCTAGCTGCAAAGAAACTTTCTTCTGAACTGAACACAGTGATTAATGACGTAGTAAAAATTGTGAATGAAATTCGTAGCCGAGCTATAAATTCTAGGCTGTTCACAATACTGCGTGAGAGTGTGAGCTCACAACACCAACATCTTCTTCTTCATGCAGAAGTGAGGTGGTTATCAAGAGGAAGAGTTCTCACGCGCCTTTTTTAATTAAAGGAAGAAATAAAGCAGTTTTTACGAGACCGGAAATCTAATTTGTTAGGATCGGTGTTAGATGAAGAATGGATGGTTATGCTTGCATATATGGTGGACATCTTTAACCTTCTTAATGAATTTTCATTTCAGGGAATTTGTACAAATATTTTTACTGTGAGAAATAAAATGGATGCGTTAAAAAAAAAAAACTGGATCCTTGGGACAGTCGAGTAGTTAAGGAAGATATTGACATTTTTCCAATTATTAGCTGATATAAACCAAAAGAGAATATTCAAAGTAATTAGTGAACATTTAAGGGCATTAGCTGAAAACTAGTAACTATACCCTGAAAGTGAGGATCCTCGTAAGGGAAACCTTTGGATTAATAATCCTTTCCTAGAAGATGTCCAATCATCTGCCCTTGCTTTTTGTGATAAAGAAAAACTGATAGAGCTATCCACTGATATGACTCTGGTTTCAAGACATAAAACGATGTCGAACAATTTTGGATATCGTTAGAAAAAGAATATTCAACATTGAGTGACAAAGCGATCAAATTATTGATTGTGTTTTCGACCTCTTATTTGTGCTAGAAGACCTTTTCTGCCATGTTAGTAACAAAAACTAAGCTCAGAAATCGAATGGATGTTAACGCAGCTCTTCGTCTTTCCGAAACAAACCTACAACCACGTTTAACTGATTTGTTAACAAAGAAGAAACAATAGAAGTCTAACTAAATAGTTACATATATATTTAAATAACTGTTCCATTAATAAAAAAATAAAAATATTGACCTCATTCTTTGTGTATATTTTAGTCTCGATAGTTTACTGATCCATAGCACATTTTTTAAGTTTTTGCCGGTCCGAAGAAGAAAAAAGGTTGAAGACCACTGTTGTAAATCAAATAAAAAATAAATCTGAACTTCAAGAAAAGTTAGGCTTGAAAGCACCCATATACAATATGTCACTCATTCTCCATAAATATTTAATTCATGGACCAGAAATAATATCGAGTGCGTTAGTATCTATGTAGACCAATTAACCGCAGAG
Organism: Protaetia brevitarsis; assembly: GCA_004143645.1. Taxonomy (NCBI): domain Eukaryota; kingdom Metazoa; phylum Arthropoda; class Insecta; order Coleoptera; family Scarabaeidae; genus Protaetia; species Protaetia brevitarsis. Next base: position 35,720 of record RXPK01004910.1, read on the forward strand.
GCCCAAGAAGCCAGAAAACAAAGGCTTTTATAAGATTTAGAGAATTTCACTCTAGAAAATGTAGCCGAAAAAGAAAAATCAAGCGCTGGAACTTCTAATACTTCCACATTTATGTCGTGGAATACCAACTATGTAGGCGGTGCATACAATCCATTAAAATTCTAAAACTGTTATTTTGTAAATTAAATTAATATACTAGAAAATAAATATAAAACGAATAACGTGAGTTTTAATTTGAAAAATCTACCCTCTTGCGCTGAAACGACTGCAACACCATATTAAGCTGTCAGAGGTGAACGACACATTTTAACCATTTTACTCCGGTGTGAGACGTTTAGATATCGTGCCACTATTCCATTTACACCTTCTGTCTTCTTTGTACTAAAGTTATATTAAGAAACTTAAAGGGGTATTTTACCCCTTCAAAGTGACTTTTTGCATTATATAACTGTGTATGCTGCTCATGTACATAGTTTCAAAGTTTCATAATTTTCTGGATTTCTACTTTCGAGACCATCCCTTGCATGTTAAAATCGAATCCCTCACTGCTTATAGCAGAAATCAATGCAACCATTCATCTTAATTCTCTTTACATTTTAGCACAAGGGTAAGTGTAGGTTAGCGAAATATTTTACGCTGACCTTTCAGTGAGTTTGCAAGATCCGCCATCTCATTTCAAATATCCTTTTTCTGTACTATCAACTTCTTATTTTAGTCTCACCCTAGGTAATAGTAAAGAATACGGTTTAAAGATATTTTTATTTGCCCCTTATCTAACATTCGAAACGAAACTTGAAACTGCCTCTCTGAAGCATTTTCCTTTTATGTATGTACGTCGTGGATGTAGGAGTATCCATACATAGTCGGTAAGCTTCAAAGATTCGTGTCTACATCCGCACTGAAGTTCAAAGCTGGAATAAGTGCTTCTGTATCGTCGCCAAAATACGGAATACACTAATCAGGGTCGCTCCGCTTGGCAAAGGACTTGATTTCATCGCCTCATAGAAAAATTCAGATGGCTGTGTTCGCAGTATCTGACACGCTTATTGAAACGCTAGAGGTCGCTCCCTCTTAAAGCAGTAGTTGATGTCGGAATTGCCGCAAACTTGGTCACACTAAAGAAAGCCTTTACTGGTTAAATTTTCTAGGAAGCAAGTTTATAATGCGGAAAGGCAGATACGAGCCGCCGTTTTACTTTGAGGAGCATTGTTTCTGCTTTTATTTTATGTAAACTAAGCAATTGAGGATGATCGAATGCACTTTTTTATATATTGCTTCTATCGGAATCGATCTTCTCCATAAATAAACAATTTACAAATCTAAACAAATTGAACTAGTCATATTCTAAAATGTTAAATAAAAAAAAATATCAACCACAAAATTGATGTTCTGCTTCGTTCCTTTTTTTGTGTATTTTTCTAGACGTTCACAATCATGTTTTTAATAAACCGAAAAGTTTCAAACAAAAACTACCATACTTGATGGCGTAGAATCCGAATCTGCAATACAAAATGGGGTTCAAATTTAAGATTTTCAAAGTTGTCCCTCATACTTGCTAGGGGGTGAGGTAGGAGATCGAGTTCGGCGCGATTCAGTGAGCCCCCTACATTATAACAGATCTTATTAAGATCCTTTTTTGATTTGATGCAGTGTTTTAGAGATATTCTGTTGCCTTAAGATAAAAAAACTCGCCCTATATATTGATTAAAAATATTCTTCCGAATCTTTTATGTAAGTTGTTATCTACTACGACATGTTTCGGTCTATATTCGGCCTTGATGATGGTCGATATATAGACCGAAACATGCCGTAGTAGATAATGAATCACATAAAAAATTGGAAAGAACATTTTTAATCAAAATAAGTTATGTTTTGAAGAACACATCCAATGATCACTGATTTTTGACACTGAACCACGTCATTAAGTCCTCATAATTATTGCAAATGCGCCAGGATCGAATTATAATCCAAATATCATAACATGATTAGGTATGTAAATTCGAACAGTGAAACTCAATATCACATGACAAATCTGACCCATTAAAGTATTGTAGGTGTATAAACACCTACTGCTTAGGGAAATTCCTGATTTCCATGAAAACAAACCGCGTCAAGATATACCTACATAAAAAAATATATTCTGAAATGCAACCGCGCAGTTCAATATAACAATTCTATGAATCGACGTTCTATATTTATATATTTAACGAGGATATGAAACGAGAATAATATGAAAATATATAACTCAATCTTGCATTGTATTATTGTATTGTATATTGGTTAAATAATTTAGGTAAATTTGAAATGTCGATGCTTTTGAATAATTATTATGTTTCCTGCCTAGTTCTAGGAGACATACTTTAATAACTTTAGTACCAAATTCACTTGATTAGTTCGTATAAGTATCGAACTTAATTGTATCGGTACATTAGTTGGGTCATTTCATTGTTGGGTGTAAATGATTTCGATAATAATAATTGAAGACTCGAATAACTTGTTGAAGAGATCAACGTTCTATGTTGCTTTTGTCTATTTGTTAGTTTTCCATATTCTACAATTATTCATGTACAATACAACTATATGTTTGACTTTTTAAAGATGAAATCACCGTTGACATTGAATGATTAGGAATTAACATAAACTTTTTAAATAAGTACGGTAACTCAAAATGAAAAGAAAAATATTTTACTATAGTTTTGGATTGTTTTCCTAAGTATTCCAAATCAAATCAATGGTTAATAAACAAATAGCTTTCGTACTTGCGAATAATTTAACTTAAAATCTATTAAATCCTCCAACTCTTTAATAAAAACCAATAATTTCCAGTAAATACGGCTGAAAATTTTTATTCAGTGAATTTTTATACATCAAATAATGTGCTTTTTGATGCAGCCAGAGACCAGCTAGTTTCTATTTCCAATAAGAATATTTGTATAAAACTCTCGTAACACACACCTAAATAGCAGCAAAGGAATATTTATTAGGTCTCAAGAAAAAAAAAACTATTTGAAACGAACATTGATTTAGCTGGGATATTTCTCCTTATAAAAAAGTATAGCTTGAACTAAAAATAATCGACATCAGTCGCAAAGTAAAATTTCTTCGTTTGAAATAGTAAAGCACATTTGGTCGAATAGCTTTACAATTAACACTCAAATAAATATTTATTCGATTGTAAGAAACGAGGTTATTTGAAATTATTAAAACATATTTAGTTTAATAAATGTGTTTATTTGACCAAATAAATTATTTTTTCCCAGCAGGGAGGAAAGTTGTACTTTTCCTCCCTAGGGCAGAAAGTAAGTGACATTGACATGATGGAACTGTACATCTTATAATATGTAACATTATTGATAGATGAGATTAGTACATTCGATCCAGTCTGAGTCAATTTATGATGTAATTGCTAAATTATTAGGTATTGAATTCCAATTAAACTATGATTGAACACTTTCTGAAAAACGACGCTAACTTGACAGTTCTCAAAAAATATTTGACAGATTAAGCCTACTATTTATCACGTCACTCACAGATATGTCTTTATTATTTTTAGACATATAATTAGTTACAATTGGAGTAGCTGAGAAGAAAATCGTATTCAAAGCACGTGAGGAAAGTGCAATTACAAATCGAGCCGAAGGCAAGGTTTGCAATATTTGTCCGCGGCCTGCAATAGCGCACTTTCCTCCCTTGCTTTGAAATATACTATTTTTCCCAGCAGGGAGGAAAGTTGTACTTTTCCTCCCTAGGGCGGAAAGTAAGTGACATTGACATGATGAATCTGTACATCTTATATGTGACATTATTGACAGATGACATTAGTACATTCGACCCACTCTGACCCAGTCGACCCAAACATTTTTTTTTGCTGTTAAGTTAATTTATTTGAATAATTTATATTATTTTAAAGAAATCGTTTTATCGCTTCAAAAAAAAACAATAACATTTAACGTTACTATATCTAATTAAAATAAAGTTTCTTTACAAATAAATTGTTTGAAAGATATGTATTTCTTTGCGGAAAAGATTCTTTTTTATTAGTGAAGAAGAGTTTGATAAAAAAATAAGCGCTCAGAGCAAAACTATATTCCGAAAATTCTCTAATTTGAATTCTCTCACGTTGGCAATAGGAAACAAACACAATCCAATTATTCCAAACGCAAATAAAACAAATCACTAATAAAATAAAAAAAACCGTCATTGGCTCGCAGCAATTTCCACAAAATCGTTTTCGAAATACGGCCAAACGTTCCAACTTCCATTGCACTTCAGCATCGCGCAGTATGCACATGGCTGTTTGTTTAGTTAGGACATGGGAGGGAATGGAAACGGTCCTTTTATGACCTTTCATTGCAACGGGAACTGTGAGTACGTAATGGTTTACTGAGAGCAAGTGAAGCGGTTCGATTAAAATGCAAATTTTTCAAAGGAAATCCACTCGTTTCATGCGCATTTAAAGGCGGGACAGAGGTCGATCCGCACAGCACACACTATCTGATTAGAATTAACGGCGTAGACGATGTAACGATAAAGAATATGTGGTGCAACAATGCCGCTATAGGGTCGGGCGTGGGCAGTATGTCAAGGGTGAAGTAATCAGTACTTGGCACAATTTCCATGGCGATTTTAACGTTTCCCAATAAGCACGCACGTCTTGAATAGACGTCTACTTTATGAAGCCAGAAACTAACTTAGCGTATGCAAATAGGGTGACTGCGCTATAGGCATACAAATATCGGATTCGCATTAATCTGTATGAAACAAATTGCCTAGCATGGAAGATTTGTTGGTTTTGCAAGAGAACTATCTTGCAAGTTAATATTTCATCTTAAGTGCTGAAAAGTTCATTTATACAGGGTGATTCTCAATATATGCGACAAACTTTTAAGCGCGATTCTAGCGGCGTTATTTTGATCATAAAAGTTCATAAGAAAATATGTCCAAAATCGTTAGTTCTAAAGTTGTACATGTTTAATAGTAAGTTAACTAATTAATGTTTTTATTATAAATTAACAAATATTAGTAAAACAAAATTAACCTTATACTAACTGTCGAAAATGACCGCCCCCAACTGCAATACAAGCTTCTATCCTCCGTCGTATTGACTGGCGAGTCCGTTCTAAAATACCAGGGGTATTTCGAATTGTTCGAAAAGCTACGATAATACGATTTCTCAATTCATCGACATTTTCAATGGGAGTCGTATAAACTAATGATTTAAGTGACCGCAGAGAAAAAGTCCAAAGAATTTAGTCTGGAGACTGAGGAGGCCACGGTTGTGGACCTCCCCGTCCTATCACCGATCTGGATACGTATTGCCCAAAAATTCGCGAGCAACTAAACTGAAATGCGCTGGAGCATCGTCATGCATAAATACATTTGTAAGCTTAATTGCAACGGAACTTCTTCCAGCAGTAGTGGTTGCTCCTCTTCAAGAAAATTGCGGTATACCTTGCCATTTAACCGCGTCGGTAAAAAATGTGGACCTATCAAGTGATCTCCAACAATTCCGGCCCACACATTAACAAAGAATTGATGTTGTGACGGGCATTTCACTAGTTTCATGCGCAATTTTTCGGCATATGTGATTATTATGAAAGATTAATAATCGCGTTTTTAGAGAAGTAGCCTCGTAGGTGAAGATATTTGAGCCAAATTAGTCAGGATTTTGTGCGATTTGTGTTGCTCCATTGACAAAAAGCACTCTTTGCGGAAAATCTGCCGGCAAAAGTGTCTGCACCCGTTGAATGTGATATGGATACAACAGTTGATCTTTCAATATTCTCCAAACTGTGGCCTGACTAATGTTTAAAGCAAACGCAATTTTTCTGATGCTTGTAGTTCCCAATTTCATTTAGTACCATTTCTTCAACTTGTGGAGTCTCACTATAGATGGGGTGCCCGTTATCAGTCGTCCGTTTTTTAAAATTTCCCGTTTCACTAAGACGTTTGGTGAAGACGGGCAAATATTGAATGATGCGGAATGATACGGTTCGGGTATCGTTCTTCATAAAGACGTCTAGCAGCACGCGAATTTCCATTGGCAAGACCGTAACGAAATGCATATCACACATCTCAGCATTGTGTATTCATTTCAGAAAACAGAAACTGGCAATAAACTGAATGAATACTCTGACAACTATTACGAATATGAAGACAAAATAAACAATTCCTCTCAACACAATAGTTTTTGAAGAACCAACTGTGATTATTATACGTGTTAGTCATAGTTCATATTTATTATTAAACATTAATAACTTTAAAACCCAACCGTTTTGGACATATACTCATATGAACTTTTATGATCAAAATAACCTCAGGAATCAGCTTTTAAGGTTTGTCGCATATATTAAGAATCACCCTGTATATACTACAATACACAAAACGATTACAAATTTTAAGCTAGCAATGGGACTCTTTTGTTTTTTGAAATTCAGATACCTCAAGGGTCGTGCTCCGGATATTGAGCAACCCTTCTTACCTGGCGTTTGAAGTGGTTGTCTATCTTGCTTTCTTTTGGTGTAGCGCTAAATTAGCTTCGTTTACGTCAATTTCTTTTGCTTTGAATCAAATGTTAAATAAAAACATGAAAAATAAGAGAGTGTGCAAACTATGGAATTCTTAGAACTTTTACTATAAAATATAAGTATAATAACTTGTTATACATTAACCCTATTTTAGGAAAGTATTTCCTTCATTGAAATCAATAAACTTGTATTAAAAATTACTTAGTATAGGTGAGAAATACAAAAATAATTGAATTTAAAAGTTATTAGCAATGGTATTATCAGAAATAACCAATTTATTGAAATTCTACTGAATAAAATGTAAATATGAAATTTTACGACGTTTTACGGTAAATCCATACTTTTCTTTCTCAAATTTAATATTAAAAGTAATTTTACTAGCCTTAAATGATCCTAACGTGCTTGTAGAGTGCGTTATGTCTGAGATGTGTCTGTTCAGGATCGGCTTCTGGTTCAGGAAAATCGGGAATGGCCGGTGTTGATCTGGATAATCTGGAACAGCCTCCTAGAAAACTTCTTTATCTTCTGGAGGGGATTTTTCTGGTCTGGCTTTTCTGAATAAACGGAGGATTGATTTTGCGGTTTCTCGGTGTTCAAATATTCAAACAGGTATCTATTAATCTTTAATTCTAATTTTTTAATGATGTATACTTTGTAATTAGGATTTTCTATGTTGTAAACAAAGTTCGCGAAGTAATTAAACTGAGGTCTTCCCTCTTCGAAGGTTTGTTGGCTTCTCCCCTCAAGTTTTTCATCAAGCGACGCGACGCTTCCTCGCGTTCTACGCCTCCTTGTAAAATTCATTCCGGTCACAAGATTTGACAAAACAGAGGTATAGGAAACGTCAGAGAATGATAATACATTTCAATAATACTAATGATAAAAAACAAAGTGAAAGTAATAGTAGTAGTGTAGTAACAATAGTAATGTATCGGCGGTCATAATAAAAGTACAACAATAAAGATAAGAGTAAAACACAAGTTAAAAATAAAGTTTGATGATTAATATGGATAATTATAGAATTATTATAGGTGAATTTTATGAATTAAATCATGTAGGGAATAAACCCTTCACCATCAATAGATCACGCCACATGGCGCTGAAAACGTACACGTGGAAAATTTTTCAAATGTTTGGGAGTTTTGTTTGTATACTTTATAGCGAGAAACCTCTGGGACTGCTGAATAAAGTTAAATCTAGACTTAGGCAACGCTAGTCATTTCTACATCTAGTAAGTAAGTCGTGTATGTCTTTGTTAAGTTGAAATTTATTAATAATTGTCATAGGCATGAGTGCAAGGTTAAGTTAATAATTTTTATAACGAATGAAAACTTGTTGACCATACTCGAAAGCTTTAACCAATTAAACAACCGAAACATCCGTTTCTTTGATGAAATGAAATGTCTTTAGCTCAGGACTGAATATGCCCAAAATATAATTCCATCAGCTAAGGCTACTAAAATATAGCTTGATATACATTAAGTTACTATTACTACATACAACGTGGAGAAATGCTCACAATGTACTTTCCAAACTCAATGTTCATCAACCCCAAACCCCAAATTTAGTTTGTTCGGATCTGGTAAGTAGCTTATTATTGAGTGAGAGATTTAAGTAAAAGTCATGTTGTAGGCAGAGGCTGGTGAGGATGAAATGTAAGTAAGAACTTTTATTTTCATTGCATGCAGTTTATTGATTGCAAACCATAATGATGCGTTTTTCCCAACAACCATTGGAAGTATTACCCAAGACCTGTGGCATCTGTGTCGTTCACTTAGCAAGGCCAACATACGTCGCATATTTTTATCAAGTTGTAAACAATGTATTGTTTACAAATTGATAAAGTTTTTACATTAAATTAACATAATTTTGCATTTTGATATGTGTACCTTGTTGTTCATAAATGTCGTATTCATCTGACTTTTTTTTTAAATATTTAATTTATTGTTTTCATTAAATTTTTATTAATTTGTTTTCTATCGACATCGCCACTATATTGACCATCCAATGCAACATGCCTGATTTTAGTCGCCAATCCTATCCACATGTAACCGCATTTATGTACAAGGTTACTCTATAATGCGATTATGCCCAACTCTACCTACGTCCAACACACAGGAATTAGTACTGATTGTGAGTGATGCATCTATTTTTAGTTATTTCTGTTACAATTTAATCATGAAATATGACACAAACTCAAATACGAACATATTTTTATCTAAAACGAATCCAATTGCCCCCAAAAAATATAAATCGTAACAAATAATATAAATTGTACTAGTGAATATAAATTGTAACCATCCATCAAATAGAGAGGTTTTATATTTCATTTCGTACACTCGAACCTACAACTTGCATATTTTAAAATTGCATGCATGCAATTGTTTGAATTTTGTATACAAACTGGTGTACATTTTTTGCTTATCCTAGGTATAAAAACGCTAGGTCATGTTACATTGCACATTGCAGCTTTAAATTTAAAATTTATCTGCATGCCGTGCTCGGTAGTGTCTATTTTGCACAATTATTTTGTATAACAGTTGCTGGTATTAGCTGTAAGTTTTTATATGCATTTTAATCACTTGTATTCGTATGTTCGAAGCTATGCTAGGTAACTTCGTTGAGTAAAATAGACTTTTTTTTTCTTTTTGCGAGAAAAGTGTTAAAAAGCATAAAGGCGCAGTCAGTAGGACTGTGTAGAAGCTTTTAGTGAATATCAAAGTCGCATTTTTTTTACAGTTTATCTTACAGAAAAAAGTTATTCAACAATAAAAACCATGGAATTATAAAGACCGCACCAAATTCGTTACAACAACTCACCCAAAAGTCGAGGACACCAGGAGACCTTAAGGTTAGGAAGCAAGGCAGCGAAATAAAACTAAAATAATGAAACATTTGATCGTAATGTATATACTCTATTGTATTGTCTCTTATATTTACAACCATAAACTTAATCTGAAAAATATTTAAATCAACTAGATTCAATCAACTGTTACTATGAGAATTTTATATTTTATTTCCAAATTCATATCGCAGCTTGATATGATGATATTCTTTTCTTTTAACATTGGCTAAAGCACTCACCACTTTCTATTTCAGACAATAGATAGACCCAAGTTGAGGAAAGAAATCTATCAACCTCAAAATCAGCTTCAACTCAAAATTTAAAGCAAAATTTCTAGAATTATCTATTATTATTTTCGGCAAAAAATTAAATTTATCTAGTATTTGAGTAATGTAAATTTAAAGTAAATCTCTATAAGTATATATATTCGGTAATTGTAATACCGAATAGATATTCAGGCTTGCCACATGGGGTGAGAGCAGGTAGCATGTCGAAATACCACACGAAGTACTAAAGTGACCATCAGTGCTGATTTGTCTACCGTTAAGAGATCATCGTTGTCAGCTTAGTTCTCTTCAATACAATATAAAGAAAAAATTAAAAACACCTTTCAATTTTGCGATATGTACCTTAATTTTTTTATTGTTTATTTAAAACTACTATTTTTATTGAATTTAAAGAATACTTCAAAGAGGTTCCAAACCAAAAAAATTCTTTTTTCATCAACAATCAGAAGAAAGCCATTATTGCAGTATACTCATACTTTAGTAATATATTTCTAAATAGCTATGTCAAAAGTATTAATATTAAAGAAACGTTTCAAAGACAAAAATTTCTTCTTAATTATTTTCGCTTATTTATTCTCAGATACTTCTTCCACAAGATTTTTTCCTATACCAATTTTTATTAAACGAAGTGCGCCAAAGCCGTGTAGAAATGTAGATGGCTCATGTCTATTGTTTTTTTCGCTGTTGTATCCGGTGATATACCTCCACCAACTTCTGGTTCTCAGAGTATCCCTCTCTCCAAGTAATAGGCCTGTTATCTAGTCAGCGTTGTAATGCTATTTTGTACAATTGCTTTATATAACATTTACTAATGTTAGCTGTAAGTTTTGATATATGTATTGCTCTGTTTTTCAGAACACAATGCCCGGGATTTCAAAATTTTATTTTTTTATAGTTCAATACTAATTTGAAAAGGACACGACGCTTGGCAAACTCTGGAACTGGATGTAGGTTCGGTTAGATGGGCCCCCCGGTCTCGGTCAATAGCATGGAAGGGCAATCTGGTCGGGAACTCTTCGTAGGATATTTTTATAGGATATTTTCTTGGCAAATTTCAGGTATTCGATAAGGATTAAATAAACAGGAGTTGTATCGATACTTTTTTTAAGTAATACTTCTTGGAACTTTGATAAATTTTTTAAACTTGTGGCAAAAAAACGTTATAGGAAGATAAAGACAACCGTCGTGTCCTGGTAGCCACCAACAGAATGAGAATTCAAATCATATTCAACAGTCAAAACAGCCTTCGATTGTTATCACACGGTCGACACCTTGAATTTTGAAAGATAAAGCTCAACCGACATTAAAATACCGTTATTTTCTATAGTTTGAGGGGAATACGCCAAACGTTAAAAATAAAAACACCCCGAAGACTGAAAATCTCTCCGAGCAAAATATAACAAACATAAAAAAGATACCAGGTCAGTTTGAATTAACATATAAAATAAAGTTTACATTATAATAAAGCAATATTTAGCACCTAATGTATAATTATTCATTTTAAATAACTACTTTAACAAATTCATAATTCGCCTGTAGAGTAGCAACTGAGTACACGCCTCACTTTAGAATTTACTAATAATTAGTTAGAACTGGTGTGAAGTGCCTTTAAAATAGATTCCATACCTTAGATATCATAGCAGTACATATTTTAATCAGGTGTACGCTTAAGCTCAAATACAGATCTTGTAAACAAATCATGGTATGACTACAAAAAATTTTATATGTATTAAATTGCCAATATCTATGCCTTCAATAATCATGATAGCATTTGATTTGTTAAATTATTCATGAATAAATATGCAGTAAGAACATTAACTTATAGATAGTTAATATATAATTTTACAAGTAGCATCACAAAGTGTCGCGTCCCAAAAAAATGTTATATTGAACGAAGGTCTATGCACTTGTGTAAGCAGATGTGGCACCCACGCATTTCCATCCATAAACTATACTTACACAGTATTGATACTGAACATCGCAATTGCATCAACCCACACGTCTGGAAAACTTTCCAGGTTAACAACCCGATATGAGCTTTGCTATTACCAAGAGGATGAGCAATGTGACAATGTTTTACAATTCAACAGTTTCAGCTAGAAACCTACCTAAAGAGGGTTTCATATTATATTTTTGTGTGAAAATTATTTTATTTCCTTAAACGCATAGTAGAAAACATCTCTATTGAATAAATTATTTTATTATGACACAGATGAGCAGAGTCATTTCATAATTATTGGATTAGTATTCTTCTCTGTATGTAAAATAAAAATGCAAATGGGAAGATATGAACAGAGCGTAATACATTCCCAATAAGATTAGCAAATATATGAAAGCATTTATGCATGGCTGATGCAATTCACACATTTGCAACAAGTTTTAAGAAAAATTTCGATTTATTTGCGACTTAAGAAAGCTCCCACTTGGATGGGGTTGGTTGAAATTGGCTGCAAACTCGTGGATATGTAAATATATTCCATCCACTAACAACAATTACAAACATCTCGTACAAAGTGTACTAACGTACTAATCTCGTTGTGAAACAAATGATTTGTTACGTAAGACAATTCCCACTATTGGAATAAACTACAAACCGTGGGTGTATTTCGCATTACGTCAACCAATACGCACTGGACTAGTTTCTTTCTTCCGCACGTGCGTCATAGTTAATAATTATACGTCCGCTTTACATAAAGATCCGCTCGGTACAAATTATAATTCTACGCTTTACTACGCGTATTCAAGGGCTGTTGCTCTAATTTTTACACATTTGCTATTTCTTTTTAAGTAATGCTACAATACAATAAGAACAATAACAATAATTATTGCACTGTTCTTCCATAAATCTAAATCGAAACAATTTACTTTGGCACATTTTCTTCAACACTAAATCCTTCAAATACCAAAGCAAACAACAAAAGCAATAGAGATCCAATAAATAATATAAGATTGGCATATATGCGTTTCCCTTATTGCTCTGAATAAAATTATATAAATAAATACATAATATGCTTATGTATCTACGGCTCCGTGTGCCACATAAAAGGAATTTCGCGTGACGTACTTTACGATAAAATATGCCGACTTTATGTATATTCAAAAACGCCAAGTTTGCGTATTTCATTCCCGTTGTTTTAAGATTCTACTACCCCAACTAGATATCATTATGGTTAAGGACATTTTGAACATTGCTGCCGTAATAAAACAAACAATATTTTCTTCAGAAAATTCAATTTTAGCGTGATCTTCGCTTATAATTAAATGTACAAAGATAATAAATTCTAATTAAAAATGTTTACCAGAGACACGGTTTTTCTTGTTAGGTACAAAGCAAACTGAATCGCTGCCAGAGTTAATTAAGACCCTTGGTAAGAATTAATTACTTAAATAAATATAAAGCAAAAACGAAAGCATTCTTAGACAGATTTAAAAAAATATGTATAATTCAAAATTATTTTCTTCCACAATTAGTATTTCGGTTAATTTGATTTTGCAGTATTTATTTCTACAATTCTAGATATTGTTTGTATGTTTTATAATTATCAAAACATTCCCATAACAGAACAAATTACCCAAATATCATTTTCTAACAGTTTCCTAAATTTAAAGAAATGATAGTAGATGGGAAACAATTTGTCGTAATGAATTGCCAATGAAATACCATACAAATATCTTCTCTAGATTCTTCTAATGCTTGCTTATGCAAAGCCTAGAAAAAGTTCATTTGAAAAGTAATTTTGACTGTGACGGAGAAGATGAAGATCCCAAATGATACCATGAACGTTTTGTATTGGTTGATATCTAATGTAATGAATGTTCCTTTAGAAAACAGTTTATCATGCACAAATAACTAGTATATGATAAATCACATTTCAACCACGGATATTTATCGTTTCTTATGGTACCGAGCAATATTGAAAGTTTATTAAACAATTAGTGCATTAGTTTATGTGCAGTCTACAGTTTAATATACGCCTTACGTCAGTGTTGCTTTAGTATTCTTTTCTGCAATGCAATCGGCTGTCTATTTCTCTTTGATGTAAGTAAAGTATCTTTGATGTCAAATGAAATACAAAATTGTCTGACGAGTTTTCAAACGTGTGGTCGCCGGAGAAGGAAGCCGTAGACCTATCTAGACTAAAACTGACTACTATTGGAGTTTAAAGAGTTTATCTTTTTCTAATTTTGCGCCCTTCCTTTTGGGTGTAATTCCCATACTTATGAGGAGAAGGTCTGATGACACCAAAAGAGATATCTTAGGCGAAAACTTCATGCACTCAAAAGTATGAGCAAAGTTTTATGCACTAGTGCGTAAAGTAAATTTGGTGCTTACTGGGTGAGCCAGATGAATGCAAATGCATTGATATTCCTGGTAATATTTGGGAAGTAAAGCAACTAAACTATCAAACACACATGGGCCAATTAAATTACCAAGGTCAAACCATGAAATTAGTTTTTTCGAATCCGATAGTTGGCGCTGGAAGCGATGAAAGTTTCAATGACATATTCTGCACATTTCAAATATTCTAATGTCAATTTTCCATTTTTCACGTATTACTCATGATTTATTATTCTATTTTTTCATTTTAATTATGGCCTAGTTAGTAGTGTAGATTCTGGAATCTAGAATTTCCATCGCATTACTGTGTCACATGCAAAGTTTAGGTATGGGGGTTTCGGTAGTAAAAATATTAACTTCATGCGTAACACACATACTTCTGACGTTTATCTGACAGTCAGTTAATGTGCTGGAACCTGGCTGGAACCTTGTTGTAACAAGTAGGTATATTGCAATTCATTAAAAAATTAAGCTGTTTTTAACTCACGCAATTATATTATTTTTTTTTTTGACAAAATGATTGTCATACAAGTTCATATTTTTTTCCCTGGGGACTGCAATTTGCAATAAAAAATGGGGATTTTCAATTGAAATATGAAAGTCGACCCTGCTCCAACCACCAGGCGTGCGGATGGAAGGTCAAGACTGGTATCATAGAATAGGTTTCTTTCAAGATGAACAACTTGAATTCACACATTTATTGATCGGATGCGTAGTTTTCGTGATATCGCGTTGTAAGATACAAAAAAAACTTATCTTTCGAATTCATATCTTTCACCAATTTATCATGATTATCGTTTACAGTTTCATCTTTAAACAATGACTTCTTTGCTTTTTCTCTGTCACTCACACAAAATAAAGAGCTCTTCGTTAATCAGTTCCAAATTTGTTCAAATATTATCCTCAGGTTAGCTTCATCAAGAAATATCTTTGACTATCTATCTATACAAACATGCAAAAAAGGGAGTTTTCTTAAAAAATTAAAATCCAAGGGCTGCTTCAATAAAATTGTTTCAATTTTTTCTAATGCTTAATTGAAATGCTTAATAAATAGTATTCAGAATTCAGTTAAACAAATTTAATATGGGCACAGTTGAAATTAATTATTCTTTTAATGATTTTCTTTCTAACCTAACTTCTAGTTCAGGTTATTTTTTGTTTAAATTGGATTGGATAAGTCTGTGATTTCTGCAAACATATTAATCGAATATTCACACCTGATTTTAAATTTAACAATGCTCTAACTAAACTTAATTATATTATAATTTCTAATCTAAAATTGTGATTAATCATAACAGATACGTAACTATTATTAGCGAAAAAATGACAAAGATTAGAAGATTAATTAAACATGTAATCAGGATATTGTTAAATTAAGTGTAAACTGTAAATATGACCTCTTATTAGCAGACGTATCACCAGTCTAAAATTACAATATATAATTTCTCAAATCTGGCGCCATATTTCGTAAGCAAGCCTCGATTCTAGTTTTATGTTGAAGTCACGCGTTTCCAACGAAATGTACAAGAGTTGCGTTTCTTCTAATTACTGTTCTGTGGGTATATCTTTGCTTACTGTTGCTAAAACTGGTGCTTCCAGTGGCGTGGTGGGGACTCGATTGCTCTCTCTGTCACTCATCCTGTATCATCGTCTAGAGTATGGATTCATTTTCGTAATTTAGGCATTTTTGTCTGTAAATTTCAATATTTGTTTTCGAAGCTTCTGCCAAGAATTCATGCAGTGTGCGTCGGAAGAATTGGGTTGATTCGCGGTTTGCGCATTAAAGCTGGCGCCACACTTGACGAAAATTTCACTGCGTAAATTTTGTCCGCTTGAAATTAGCATGGACGAAATTTTCACTTAATGTTACAGTTTTTTTTGCGGTTTCGCATTAAAACATAAAGTTAAAAGTAAAACGCGAATTACGCGACAGAATTTACGCCACGGAATTACGTCGAGTGTGGCGCCAGCCTTAGGCACGAACAGATAAAGAATTAAAATTTTAAGTTTTTCCATAAATCACATTTCACAACAATATTTTCTCGAAATGTGCGATAACCAATTACAGAAATCTCTTTTACAAAAGCTGCAAATTTTTTAATTATTTTTTTATATGACTTCAATACTGGACATCTCTGGTTCGAAAATAAACCTTAAATCTCAAGTAGCAATTTCCCCATCTTATCTCGGAATTAAGTTTTATATCTGTGAGCTTTCGATCTATTTCTCGCAACTCCTATACTATAAATTCGGAGGAAATGAACTTTTCACGCTTCGGGAAAATCGTAAAGTCGGTACTTCAATAACCGTCACGGTAAACTATACAGTAATTTCATGGTCAATTTATGGTGTAGGATTTCTTGGCGAAATTAGCCTTGCGTTTTTTATAAGTAACAAAGTTTTCTCATTAAGCAGCAGTATGGATAGTAAAAATAAATATAATAGAAATTATTTCAGCAATAGAGATAAAAATCGAAATTTATTGCTAGAAATCTAAAGCATTTAATTTAAATTTAACATTGGGTTTCGTGTTTCCATTTATCAAATCACAAATCGACATTACGATTATATACCTCTAGCTAAACAAAGGTTAGGCATACCACAGAAATCAATATTATACCAGCCAGTTCCAGCAACAACAACTCACGCCTTTTTCACGTGCTCGTTTACTTTTCTGTTTTTCCTTTTTTTCCGGGTAAATCAACGTTAATGGCAATACCTCGCACCAATATTTACCGTCCAATAAAACCGACAAATAAGTTGAGACGAGTTTCTGTTCATATCACCCAAATGCGACGCTAGGGAATATATTTCCCTATACCTGGGTACGCATCAACACTGCGCAAAACGCACACGGAGCTCAGTAGGCTGCGAACAATAAAAATTCCCCGTACGTAAAAAAATAAAAAAATTTACAGGGCGACTACTGTAAACACAGTCGACAGGAGGAAAATGCGATGGGCGGTTTGTCGTGAAAATGCCCAGGTTCTGTACGGAAACGAGCATCGACTGTACGATTTCATTTTGTTTGGGGATTTTCAAGTTTCAACGGAGGATTTGGGGGTCGTAGAATTGCGTAGTGGTGTGGTAATTCCGACGAGGCGCAAATGCTGCTTTTGAGCCGTCAGAATGATTATAATTAAAAATGTTTACGAGGCGGTTGGCGCAGTTACTGTTGGTGATGTGAGCTTATAAAAAAGAATGACGGAATATTTGTGAAAACGCAAGTTTTGGTGTTACTTATTTGTTTTATTTTAAATATATAAGGCAAAAAGTAACACAAATAGGTATACTGATGAACATAGCCTTTAAAATATCATACATCCAAAAAGCATTAGGTACCACAAATTCTACTGTACTGTCTGTGCATTTCAATGTGAATCTGAACAGATGTGGGCTTTGTCAATACCAACAATACATAATTCACAAAATAACAGCAATAAATATTGCCATGGAAAACGCCACTACATAGAAATATGTTTGATTTAAGAAACAAATAAAGATCACAGCCGCACTGAGAAAAATAGATTGTAGAAATTAGATTAAAAATCCCTTTATATTAATTACTAAAATAATTACTGTCAAAAGGATAATGTTTTGTTTATTAATAGTAAAATAATCAGATTTTAAAATATCTAGATGCAATCTGGATTTGACCATCTACATTCAATGGAAATAAATATTAACATATTCTATTGCTGAAATCCTGCATAATAGCGTGGATAGATAGTTTAGTATTATTGTTTGCAATATTATCTGGTATTCGACGTATATCCACTTTCTACCATAAATTTTTATAACGCGTTGCCCACGCCCTGCTTTATTCATCGTCGAACTTTACCGATGAAACCGACCAATACAGACAGCATTGTTTTGCCGTCTAAACTTATCGGCACATGTTTATTAATACGTTCTTGCTGATTCCTGTTTATGTCTTATTGTTGTGTATCTTGTGTGATTTCAATTATAAAAACAATGAATGTAAACGCGGAGCAGATGTTAATCGATTGGAGTTTGCCACAATTAGTAAACATATTTGGTAAGTACCTACTAGATAATAAACGTTTCAATTTATGTCTACATAATTTAAGAAACTGTATTTATATTTTTACTTTATTAATTTCATTTAAAAAAATTAATGCTTTGTTCGCCTATACTTTTTCTTTTAATATTACCTTATGTATTATAGATGTATTTTAAGTTTCTTATTTTCTCTTCGACAACTTAATTTTCACTCCTTAATTGTTAACATTTACATAGATTTGTATATTTGATACAAATGTTAATCCAAAATGTGATCCATTGAAGCCACATGCTAGCTGCGGTAGATAAGACTATTTCCAGCAAAATGCTTGTCACTTTCAAGTCTTATACACATGATCATAATCGCGTAGGATAATATTGTAGTAAAAAATGAATACATTTTTCGATTTTTTAAGAGTAAACTTTTTAGCAATAATGGCTTTAAATAGAAATATATAAAATTAATATCACCATTTTCATTGTGTAATATAATACTTTTCGCATGAGGGAATTGCGGAACACTCGGTATAGTACTATATTTTACATTTTAGGTAAGTATCGATGCCAATTTTAAAGCTTTAAATCTTGACCATGTATGTATAATATTTGATTTCTTTTTTCTTGGTTTTTAGGTCTTTAATATTAAAACATGAATGAATACGACGACGACGTTTCGCTTTATTAAAAAGCTTTTTCAAGTAGATATATAAATAAATGTAGAAATTGTAAATTATAAATAAAATGTTTTTGTTTAATAAATGACAAAATTATTGTGTTTACTATGTATTTGAATATATTATTTTGTTTTATTTTAAAGATTGCATTTAAAAAGGCTGTTTTGATTATTTGTTTTTAAATTTTGTAATTAAATGGTTTCTTTACAATATTTATTTAGTTTAAAATAAATTATATAATTTTTGTGAAATATTTGTATATCGGTTTTATCATTGACTGCATTTTATGTTTATAATTTGAATTATTTCAAGTATATTACGTGTTTTTAATTTGTTCTTTGTTTAAAATTGTTACGTTGTTGAAATCAAGGTGTGATTTTGAGTTATTTCATGTTTCCTTAAAGCTGTAAGATTTTATTGTATTTGTGTGTCCTTTATTCTATTTTCCAAATATTGCATGGTGTTACCTATATATACACTATTTACAATTTGACAGTCTATTTTATAAACTATGTGTGATGTTTTACTTTTTTCAATTTTTGATTTTAATTTTGAATAGATTTGGTTTTGTTTATTTATATATCTACTTAAAAAAGCTTTTTAATAAAGCGAAACGTCGTCGTCGTATTCATTCATGTTTTAATATTAAAGACCTAAAAACCAAGAAAAAAGAAATCAAATAGTATCAATGCCTAGCGTCCGCATGTGATACATTATATTATTACTTACTATCTGCTATTTTAAATACTAACAAAAGAGGTTATATTAATACAGAATGGCATTATCAGCCTTACAAGATTATATAGTAAATTTGAGCATCGTGTATTGCACACAGTAAAATATCGCATTATAGAAATATTGTACTTTCTATAATGTGACATTTTAAGCGTTATTATCAAAAATTATCAGTGCTATCAGACAGTTATACTAACAAGGTAAATGATAGGGAAAAGGCTCAATTCCTTACAAATACACTATAATTTACTCACACAAAGTCAAAAACCATATGACCGGCATAAATATTGCAACATATGGGAATTTTTTTTTATTGTTAAAATATACTAAAACTTTTTTTGGGGGATAGGTTGTGCTTGTCTAGAAACCCCAAAATTTATTTTGGCACAAGTCACGTGACCACTAGTATGGCGGTAAACTTAAAAAATATTAGGCTAAGTTGTACCGTTTCCGAATTACATGACGTTTTTCGAAAAAAATTACATTTGCAATGTCTACGGTGTTTGGAAATATCTCCGGAAATACGAAGGTTAGAAAGATGCAGTTTTCATTTTTCGTTTAACCATGAATCAGCACACGTCTTTTATTTTAAAATTGTTTCGTTTAAATTACAGAATTATTAAATAGGGATCTGTAGTTTTCGAACTAATACTTATACTTTACTAAACATAACCAACGCCTGATGGGTAGGGTTTATATGGAATTTCTTCAGAATAATTTTACATCCATTTATCTAAAAATTGCTATACCATTCAATTTAAAAAAATCAAGTCATCCATGATTTTAGAGTTCGAAAATTACAGATCCCTATTTAATAATTCTGAAATTTAAACGCAACAATTTAAAAATAGAAGACATGTGCTGTTTCATGGTTAAGCGAAAACTGAAAACCGCATCTTTCTAACTTTCGTATTTCCGGAGATATTTCCAAATACCGCAGACATTGCAAATGTCATTTTTTTCGAAAAACGTCATGTGATTCGGATACGGTACAACTTAGCTCCAATGTATGCCTGACGTATTGTTATTTAAATTTAACAAGGAATCCAAAAGTACAATAATATACAGGGTATTCCATTTAAAATAATAAAGTTAGCATCTACTTCCGGTACAACCGGAAGTCCGGCATTACTGAAACTAATTTTAAAATGTGTAGAATATGATTCGAGGTAACATTTATTTGAAACATTTTCCCAAAAAAACAATAATAAATCGGCTATGGACCGTTGCATCTTAGGCTGGACATCCGATATAACCTGAATGGATATTTCATATTTACATCTAAATAATTATACATTCTAAAAAGAAAACATTAGTACAACCCTTTATATTTCAAATAATGGCTTTAATCCTACAAGTACTTATTTTGGTTTACCATGAAATGCTTGCATGTATGCTACACAATTTAACACCCAATAATTTAAAAAACCATGACTTCGAGGATGCACTCGAGGCCTCCCACGACCTCTCACCCTACGCAACGTGAGCCTTCCGAAACGAATTCATTAACCGCTTGAATGACTAAGCTTTCCTAGCCGCGATAATCACTCCTCGCATACACGAAGGGTGTTTATGTGGTCACTCGCGCCCGCCGCCGGTCACAGCGGGGATCCGACTATCGTTGACCTTAACGTGTACCGGCAAGTCAAGGACGCAAGTTCACCACACAGTCCTTATCACTTTTATAACGCTTCCGACGCGAGTTCCTTTACCGCCAACAACATATCATTGCGGTTATCGATTTCGATTAAGATCTTTCCCTGGACCCATTCAGGATTTAGTTCCCTGTGTCGCTCGATGTGGCATTATTTCTCTTTTCGTCGCAGAAGGGCGAACACTGTGAAGGCTCGGTATAACTGCCGTCGTGACGTCCGATAAAACCGCAATGCCGTGCGTGTGTGTTGGTGTGTATCGGAAAGGCGACGCCTGTGACGCTGGTCGTTCCGAAACTTTTATCGACTGGGTTAATTTACATGCCGTGTTTAGTGCCACCAAATTCAGTCGTGTAAGCGAGCGGAGGGCATTTAGTGAAATTTTGTGGATATTCGGCGGCTAGACTGTTATTAGGGCCGCTCGTTTTCTTATATTTGTAAAAGCGGACACCCAATTAATCATTTCTCCTTTGTAGAAAGTCTATTATTTTCCATCGCTCAAAATACTTGCTACTGGTTATTTAGCAAATGTAATAAATAGCTTGTAATAAATACCCTACGACCTAAGAGATCCATTGTGTCCTTTATTCTTGCTGTTTTACAGCCAACTTCCAATCCTATTCCTTTCAGAAACTGCAGGATATAAGAAGATCCTAGATTTGGTAAGTCTCCCTTAGGTAACGGCCTTGAGTTGCACAGTGCCACGCAATTTGAGAGGAGATGAATGAGGGTTTCATCCTGTGCCCCACGAAATCTATATTCAGATTCCTCTGCTAATCCAAGCTCATTCAGATGTTCTTTCAGTTTACAATAGCCTGAAAGTATTCCTGTTAATATGCGAACATTATTCTTACTCAAGTTAATGCATTCTGTAAACCTCTTCTGACTGTAGGTTCACAGAAGACTTTTAGCGTGCCTCATTTTCTGAAGATTCTCCTCATAATTGTATTTTCTCTGCTCCATTTTGCTTTTCAATTTCTTCAGTATTGTACTGCTACATATGCACGCCTTGGAAATGGTATTCCAGCCCCTTTTTGCAAGACTATCCATTATTTCGTTTCCTTTCACTTCTGTGTGACTCGGAACCCACAAGAGGAGTACTTTATTCCCCTAATTTCCCTAGGCATTCTCCGACCATATTGGAACTGATTTCATGTGATCTCAGCGTCTTGATGGCTGCTTGGATATTAGACATAATGATAATCTCTTGGTTTCGGTATTCCTGTTAACATTGCACTGGACGCATCTTTCAATAGCGTGTATTGCCGCCTGAAAGATACTCGGCTTATTCAAGCTTATGAAGTACTTGGTTCTCTGGACTCTCAGTTCCCTGCCATTTTGGAGCCATCACTGTACCATGTCATGGGATTTTTATTCAATTTCAAGATGGTGTTTTGATCCTATTCGCTCTTGTTACTAAATTTTGTAGTAAATTATTTTACAAAGCTGCTTCTTGTTGTGCCAGGTTTGATCACCGTCAGAAGATTGAGGCCTATACCTAATCGTTCCTTTCTTGATCATCCTAAGTATGGTTCTTCTTGCCAGAGAGGAGCAAGATCCAATACTACCTCGAAAGCTCCTGTTGGGCAAGTTCTTGTCCTATTTCAATACTTACAACATTCTTCCATACTTACAATTGGTCATATGCCAAAGCTTACTGTTTTACCCATTGATGCAGTCATTATTATTACCTATTCAACGGGGGAATACTGTTAAATCATTTTCCAACTTCTGATTAGGTTCTGTTACCTTAGAGACCAAGACCTCACTATAATTGCTCATTAGAAAGTCTTTACTGGATGTAATTAACTTAAATATATCTGGCTATTTTGGAAGATGAAGAGAAAATATCATTTGCTACTATCCAAACGCCGCCAGAATCTGCAGTCAATTACTTTACTATCACTTTTCTGAGAGATATCTAAACCTGTGTCCACTATGCATTCACATATAAAGAAACCCTTGGTCAGAAGCCTACAGGCTGACGCATACAGATGAATATGTTACAAAACTCTGGCTATCAGAAGTTACCAGACTGTTTAAATGCCATGGGAACTCATGGTTCAGAAGATATAGTTTAGTTTAGTTTATTTTCATATTGTTTAAGCCAGTAACACTGGATACGATGTGTCAAAATACAAATGTAAAATACAACAAACAAAATTTTACAAATAAATAATTTACAAAAAAGCAAATAGAACAAACAAAAACGACAATAAATGTATATAGTCAAGAACAAAAATATTCATTAATGGAGTAATAAGATTTTTCTATTCGGAACGCTCTAACCTGTTTTTTAAATTGTTTAATGTAGTCTGTCCTAGTTATTGTATCTGGCAAGCTATTATATACTCTTAGGCATTGAATTATAGGCGATCTCTTTGTATTTGTAGCTGATAGGTAGTGCTTGGATATCGTCATTTGCTCTATATGGCGGGTGGTGTAAGGGTGATGTTTTCTGTATTTATTAAATATTTCAAAGTTTTGTTTCACATAGAATGCCGATTTATAGATTAAAATGCCGGGAAAAGTTAAAATTTTATTTTCTTTAAAAACATCCTTGCAACTGTCGCGGTTATTAATGTTAAAAATCAGTCTTATGAGCCGCTTTTGTGTGATGAATACCCTCTCCCAACCAGTTACTACGCCCCATATAATAACATTATACGAAAGAGCAGAGTATGCCAACGCGTAGTAAATATCTACTAGGTCTTTTCTTTCCAATGTATATTTCAACTGATTAATAATATAATAGGCTTTATTCAGTTGCGTGCACACGTTTGCTATTTGTTTTTTCCATTCCAGCTTATCATCTATGGTGACACCTAATATTGATGCACCATCCGTACAAGGAATATTTGTAGTAATATCTGGGATTTTGCATCTATGGAAATTTAATATTTTAGTTTTATTTTTACTTAAAATTAATCGGTTTATTTCGCACCACTCTGCCATGTCTTGCAATGTACGTGTTATCATAAATGAAAGGTCCGCAGAATTTTCACCCGTTACTATTACCGTTACATCATCAGCAAACAAAATTGTGTGACCATCGTTAAAGTATTGCGGTAGATCGTTTATTAATAATAAAAATAATAGGCGGCCCAACACCGACCCTTGAGCTACTCCATGTCTACCATGTCACACGCATACTCCCGCGAATACACGTAGCCTACTTTGACAGTCATAGACCTACCGTTCGAAAAAGATGCCAACCAATCCAGCGGCACGCCCCTAAAGCCCATGGAATACAGTTTTTTAGCCAATATATTCAAGTCAACACAGTCAAAAGCGCGTGTTAAATCAAAAAATATGCCAGCTAGGTATTTATTTGCGTCTAGAGCTTCATACATGATTTCTAAGCTCTGAAATAGTGCTGTTTCCGTGGAACGTTTCCTAGTAAATCCGTGTTGTTGCGGACATAAAAGATTATGATGTTCTATAAATTTCACCATTTGATGACTTTAGATATTGAACTCAGCAAGGATACTGGTCTGTAATTCTTTATGTTAGCAGGATCTTGTTTTTTAAACAGAGGTATAACTGTTGCTTTCTTTAATTGTATGGGAAATCTACCATCTACAAACGACTTATTTATAATATATGTTAGTGGTTCAATGATGTCGTCACCAATTTTTTTTAGCAAAAAGTCACTAATTCCATCATTGCCACAAGATTTTTTGTTTTTCAAATTTTTGATACACTTTGATACGATAGCCTGGGTAAAAAAATATCAAATTATAATACCAAACAAGAAAGCACCCCAGAACGGATATCTCAGTTAGCTTCCGCGAAGACAGATAGTTATATAAAAGAGCTACTCTTGAAAGTGATAAATTCAATTAAGAAAGTAAAATATGAGAGTCTTCTGGGAATATCCTACTGAACTAATTCCTGAACTAAAAGCCAGAACTTGTTTTGATGAACTCTAGGATAGCATCCCTATGGACTAGAGTGAAGCAAAAAAATAATTTATCTAACTTTCTATTGTATTTCATACCAAAAGCAATACTAAAACAAGACAATTATCGGGATGTCATGTGACCTCATTAGCATTCTCTCTGTAGAACTAATACGTAATAATCTATAGTCCAATGAACAGTTTCCTTTTTCTTCCAAGATACATTCCTTATAGTCATGTCAAATGCAGTTCCTTTATTAAATAAAGCATAGAGATTTAATCAATCTTCAATGTTACTAACAGTAAAAAGAATTACACAACTTTTTAATTTGCTTATTTCTGGATGTAATTTCATTTACGATTAGGATTATTAGCAAGTATTCCAAAGTGATAATAAAATATTAGATTCTGCGACAAAATGTCAGTGGCTTCAATGAAAGGCAATTTTCTCTATTTAACAACGTTTAAACATTTCAATAAACTTCAACAAATAAATATTAGATATATTATTTTTTAAAACTTCCATACTTCAAAACAATTTAAGCAGATAATTATTGTTCTTTTGCTCCTGCAGAAGGAAAGTTTTATTACTGGTATAAGTTTTAAAAAAGAATAAACGATTTCAGTATTGCCAACAGAAAGTTTGCAGGTGTTTACGTACTCTATATTTAGTTTGCGCAATTTATAAACCGATATTTCATACATTACGACGCACCAGCAGATAGGTAATTTCAGCTTTAATTAAAATTTACTATGTATCAACCTGTCCAAGCATATTAAGATTAATTAATCTTTATAAATATTCATGAATGGATTGTTTTGAGATATAACGGAATGGTGTAGATCCAAATTTGCATGCAAACAATTTTATTCAAATTAAATACATTACTTATCTCTTACAAACATTGCCTTTTTTTGTCTAAACTTTAAGGAGATCCGTTTGAGAGCGTAATTATCGAACCAACCACAACAAATGGGGTTTCCATTATGATTTTACTCCTAGATGAAATATATAACATGTTTGTGGTTATAATATTTCTGATCCTTTAAGTGGCTCTTAATGTAACCCATTTTCGTATCTTGTAAACATCGTCTAAGTGAGCGAGAACAGTTTTAGTGTGACCTACATTTGATTATAGCAAGAGCATTTTGATCTCTAATAATCAAACTTATTATTACATAGTTTAGCACATGCAAACAGACACATACGAATTTCATGAAATAATTACAATCAAACACTCTTAGAGGGGTCGAGGAACTTGGGTAAAAATGCTTATTTGTTTTATAGTATCGTTCACCAAAAAGAAGAAAATGGAGTAACTCCTACCCAAGCTGTGAAACTTGAACTTTTAGACGATGTAAGACACCCAGTAGCCGGTGAATATTTCCAACAGCGTGTTGAAAATCCGATGAAATATGATGTGTAGGTACTTAACCATTAATGGATGGATTCTTCACTAAATCTTTTCCAAAAAGAAAGAATGAAGTTGCAATGAAATAACATTGACAGCAAGCGTTGCTAATGCTGGTTTATGGACGAGCTAAGTGTGGTGCAGGAATATTTTGTCCCAATAAAAAAATTGGAAAATATTACAACCTTGGACAAGAGTAACGATTTTTCAGACTGAAGTCTGTGCCATCCAAACGTGTTCTGGAGAAATTTCGAATAGAAACATTAGAGTCAAATCAATAAAAAAAAATCCAGTGACAGTCTCAGGAGCATAAATGCGATTTGAAGCTGACCCGGAGCTGTAAAAAACAATCTAAATATAATGGAAAATAGGAATAACATACTCTTGCAACAAAAGATGTTGTGAACTTACTCCAAGAATCAGAATTTATTATTGGTAAATCAACTCTGGTATCTAAACAGTAAACCAATTTCTGAGTAAATCAAAAAGTACAAGCAAGAGGACACATTTCACCCAATAATGTCAACACCCGAAAATTACCTGAATTCGGCCATAACTATGCTGTATTAATTGTTTCTGTTTTTTTCTTTTACAAGTCACTGCAAGAGAAGTAATCCATATAGAATCGGAAATTGTAATAAAACCGAATGGTGGTTGTGTTTAGAGGACGAGGAGACAGTTGGGCAAATTGTCTGTCACATCCCAGCGACCACGAGAATTAGGAATATGATCTTTGGGAAGATTGACATTTTCTTGGAACGCCTAAGACAGATTTTATTTAACAAGATGTTAAGCTACCTTAAAGGGCTGAACTTGTTAGTTGAACTTTAAAGTAAGCCCGCCATATGCCGAACCAAAAATGGGTCCCGAAACAATGAAAGAAATCATTGTTCGCCTGAATAATGCATTAAAATTGAGAACGAGCTCATCAAATCGATGAAAAAGATTTTATTAAAAGACGAAGAAATTTATTGAGTAATAAATCATTCATTGTATTAATGAAACCAAAATCATTGAAAATGAAATGGTCTTGATTGGCTCAATAAAATATGTTATTATCGTAACACCAATTTTGTTTTAAGAACTTTATTTGGTTTACTGAACGACCGCGAGTTCTCAATTTTATGTATGAACTCCAGTAGAAGAATGAGGAAAGGCAGCAATACAATAAATATTACTTGTTGATATGCTAAGCGCAAGTGGTTAATCGCATTTCATTCACTCAATTCACTGTTGAGTAAGCGTTGCAGCTTTATCGGCTTGTAGTAAAGGTAATATTAAAAGATTAATATCAAGCATTGGTGATTACCAGAAAACAGAGAATGCCTAAACAATTAACCTTAAGAATGCCACCTTGGAAGGACACTACCGTACACCTTTCATTAAGGCATGCTGTCTGTTCGTTCTTGCAATAAATTGCAAACCATCGAACTAACGAAGACAGTGCGGACCATTGCAATGATCTAATTTCTTCGTATAAGTTAGTAACATATTCGTATTTCGGACGACAGCACATAAACTTCAATCATTGTATTGGTCCCGCCTGTGATGTATGCACCAGCCGCCACTGAACGAAGATGGTATCATTTAATACTTTATTGCATTCGTATCATCAGTGTCCTGTCTCAAGTATTATTCCCGATTTTCCCTAAGAAATCACTAGTTTAGATGTACGCCCTCTAAAGGCCAAATGTTATACTCTGCACTCAGTCAGCGACCGCGGCGTAATCAGTAATTCAAACACTGACGTACACCTTTCATTAAGGCACGCTATCTGTTCGTTCTTGCAATTCACTGCAAACCATTGAACTAACGAAGATGGTGTCATTTATACTTTATTGCGTTTATATCGTGAATAATTTTATGAAAATTGTACGTAAAAATAACAATATATTGTTACGCTACACAGTAGCATACAGCCCGGATTAAAA
Source organism: Protaetia brevitarsis (assembly GCA_004143645.1). NCBI lineage: Eukaryota > Metazoa > Arthropoda > Insecta > Coleoptera > Scarabaeidae > Protaetia > Protaetia brevitarsis. Next base: position 64,046 of record RXPK01004910.1, read on the forward strand.
AAATAAATTTTAAAAGAAATACATTAATTGTATTAGAAAAAAATCAAGTTTTATATATACCAGTGTCATCTACCCTTAATAATTTTGATTTAGAAGTGTTCTGTCTCACCAGCCAGATGGCGTGCAGGGCGAGAAATTTCCGATCGAGGGGCGGTGACATAAAAAAAAATATTGAATAGCTCGTTACTTTCTTATATCTTTCAGTAAGAGTAGAGATGTGGTAGGATGATGTTGTCAATTGTCCTCTCCCTCAAATTCAATGTTTAAGACCAGTTTAAATGATCTCATAGGCATGATAATGTTATGCCTCAATCGTATTCAATCCCTTATGTGAAATGAAATATTTAAGTGCGAATAAAAGTGATTTTATTTAATAAAAGAAATTACTAAATGTGAATTTGTTTATAATCAGACATAAATCTTTGGATATTTATCTCAGGTAAGTCCGTGAGTCCGTTTAATTAATAACACTAAAATTTTACTTAGTAATTCCACTTTTTGCATTTAAATTCATAGTTTCGAACGTGAATACGTTTAAGTTAAATTTTAAAATTCCCCCGTTTTCTGACCTCAAAGGGAGTTATGTTAGATTTGAAGAGACGTGTGATACAGAGTAGCCAACCTTGATGGTGAATCACTGGATATTGGTTTGTAACGTAAAAACATAACAATTACTTATAAACCTAATTACACAAATTTCCCCAAAGTAACTGGAGACCGCTTAGCTATGTTACAAACGATTTTCTAACCTCAAATTTTTGCAGAAAGGATTAAAATAAGATTTCTTATAAGTATAATTGAATTTAAATTAGAATTGAAATGATACGTTTCTTTTCGTTTCGAACTATCGTATGTTTCAACGAAGTGAAAATAAATAAAATTACAAAATCTGGAATCACCTTACTCTTTTTATATAACAAAGGTATGAGTCTCTGAATTATGAGAAAAATACATTTGAAATTTTTAAACGCTTATTACTATATAAAATTAACAATCTTAAAAATTCATTATTGCACCTAAAAGGTAGGCAACCATTTATACACATAGAATTGTTACAGAACTCAATTTCCAGCAATTTTACCCTGTCTTTCAGTTGACATAGCAAAGCAATTGGACTGCCTATGCATATCCAAACATTATTAAACAAAAATTTAATGAAATAAATACACAGTAAAAATAATAAAACTGTTCACTCGAATTAAACGTGGATCCCAAATTTGATCTGTCAATAGCTATTGTAATAAAATACTATACAAATTCTAATATTCATTTTCGATGTGTAGGTGTATCACTGCTGATCATCTTGCTTCCTGAAGGGAAAATTCTAAAGGAAAATGCCTTGAAGGGCCTGCCAAATGCAGAGATTACCTACATCACCTGGACATCGTCTAGCTGTCTGCTGCTACATATTATATCCTTTTTCTATTATATCTAATAAGTTTTAAAATATAACTAAGTAAAATAGAAACATTCCCTTTTTAAAAAATAGTAGAGTATCAAGTACTCTCTCCATAACAATATATTCGTTCATATTCATATAGTTAACAAAATTATTTATTGAACGTGTGAAAATATAGTTACCATAACAAATATTATCCATGATTTGTTATAATAAAGAAAACTAATTTATTTCACTAATGAATCTTCTTCTTACTTAATCAAAGATTATAAATAATATTTTATCATAACAATGATACATTTCGTTCTTTCGATAAAAAATCACGCAATGAATGTATATTATTGACATAACGTCCAGTATTTTCCTCAGTGTATGATATTGACTTATTTTTTTAATATTAAAGCAGTGATTTTTAGCTGTAGATCAAATGCAAGTCGTGCATACTGAATAAGTGATTCTTTTAAAAATAACATGGGTACTACAGTAGGCAATTATATATTTAAATCTACAGTTGAAATTTTAATTGTTACATGAAACATTTTATTACCTTATTCGGATTTCGCCATATTCATCTACACTAAATTTAAAGAAAAATGCTTCCTATACAACAATATTACTCGATCGTTTCACATTTTTATCTTTATATTTTTACGTTTAATCTGTATGCAAAACTAAAAACAGCATATCTAAATTTTCTAAACAAAGAAAAAACCACACATTTATTGGGATGTCCTATTTTCCGAGTACGAAATCAATAAGTACACATACCTATCCTTATCAACTGCCATAGGGGAAATTAAAATTTATGTACCGATACAGGCAGAGAGGAAAATCGAATGTTTCCGGTGAAAGGCGTATACGTGTTTCCTGAGCTCTGTGGTGAGAATAAAATAATCCCATATTTTAAATTTATGGCCAGAAAGAAAAAAAAACAGTAAATGGCGTTTAATGAAATAAATCTTAAAAAAAAATAAACTAACAATAGCTGTAACAATAACACTGTAATAAATTAAATATATTTTTTTCATTTAATGGTCGGTCATATTAAGAAAACTTATTTGGTGTAACATAGAATCTAAAAAAGAACCTAATAAATATAAATAATAAAATAGGTAAATCTAATCTAAATTGAAGAACAAATGTTCTAAAACTAAACTATTTAAAAGCTCTTATTTATTTACTCCTTTACTTCACTATTAACATACTTCAAATTAAAAAAACAACTTAAAAAAAAATGTACAACACAATGGAATGCCTGTGTTTGCTAATACACATAGAAAGTAGATGTTTCTCGAAATTCTCTGCTAACTTGTTTACTTCCGGTGCATCTTCTTGCTAGCTTGATTCAGCTGAAATAAACTTCCAACTTTGTTCACTTTCGACTATATGCGAAATTAAACTCGCAAAATGAGCAGAGTTTCGCAATCTTGAGACCATGAACAATTTCATTAATTTTAAACACGTGTACCTCGAACTGGATTCCCCTTATTACTTTTCTCATCAACTCCAAACCCTAAAATAGGACTTCGAACATTATTAGTATTCTGTATAATTAGCAGGAAACAATGTTTAGCAACAGCGTTCTCCTTGATATTAATATAAAATCTAATTATCAGTTAGTCCATATGTTTTCTCGTGATTACGTAAATTTTAATTATATCATCGCATGTTCCAAAAATAATTCCCATAATTCATTAATATAGTAAAAGTTCGGCTTGTTTCTGGTTTAAATTTGCCGTACTCGAATATAATAAGTCAAAATATAATGAGAATTAGCTAACACTGGGAAAAAATATACATGAAGGTTTATAATAACTTCCATGTAAAATATAATTAACTGTTTTCTGAATAAACGTAGCATTTTGCAGGGTTAATAAATAGATAAAATATAAGATAATCTATTTCTTATACAAATAAATACCTGAAATCTCAAGATACAATACAAAATAATAATATTTAATTGGTTCAACTACTAACTAACTAACTAACAAATGGATATTTTGAATTAATCAAAGTTGGTCTTTCCTTTAAATAATATTAATAATTAATAATACAGTTCTGTTAGTTGCCCCTTCCTCCTCCGAATCAGGGTTGGTTTGCCAGTCGCCATTCTGATGATCACAGTATCGATTTTTCGTTTTGGGACCAGGTTGTTTTGATTATCTTCCATTTCTTTATTTTTGCATTAACATTACTCATATATATTCATGTTAATGTTACATAAAGAAGGATATTGTCTACTTTCTTTAGAATTCTCAAAACCTTTTGTTTGTTTTCTTAATGGTTTTTTTTTTTTTCGTAAGTAAGTAAAGTGCCATAATTTGAATTTCTTAAAATGATTCAAATGCATCGCAAATTTTTATATTTCTATCTGTTTTTTTTGTATTTGCCCACCACAATTTACCTCAAATACCCACAAATGGTTTGAATGCTCCCACCAATTCATTGAATCGAACTCAGCTTATTTGCGCATGCCTTTCGATAGACTCATAAAAAAAAAAGAGGAAGGTGTAAGATCTCACTTACTACTGACGTCACCGAACTAACTCCAAAAAAATCGAACACGCATTTAACTGAGACATGGGGCCGATTTCTTCAGTCAAGGATAACTATACGATAACTTTAACTGACAAATAAGTGATAATACCTATTTTCTTCACCCATTGATAAATGTTATCCTTCGGAAATGTGGCGCAAAAGTTATCTGTTACTCGACCCTACCGATAAATATTATCCTCAAATTAATAGGTATGTACAGCATTAACATAACCTCATTACTTTTATTTATAATGGTGGATAGGCACGCGAGGAAGCTTTGGCGGTTTAGATGTAAAAAATGAATAAAAAAGTATGTAAAATGGATTTATTAATGGACTTATATTCATTTATATGCAACATCTGTCAATGATTCTTTTTATAGCTCGGTAAAGGGCAACGTTTGTCTCTGTCTTTTCTTGTATTCTAAAACAATGTAAAATTAATTGAAACAAATGAAAATTTAACTCATAAATTTTATGCATTATAAAAATGCGCATACTATATAGTAGCCATGTGTGGTATATAAATTCTATATATTGTAAAAATAAAAACATATAGGGTAGTTACGTCAATTTCAAATCCAATAAATCATAAAAAAATATTACTTATCCTAAATTGATTTGGGCTAACCGTACCTTAACTATCTCGTTTTGTAGTTATCTGCTGCCAAATGATTCGTACACACTTGTGCAGTAACCCTGTATTATTTTCCTAGCTGAGATTAACCGCTCGTATTTTTACAGCGTTGTCAAATGCCAACTTGTCGATTTCTATTCGTCGAAATCTATTTTTTTTTTTTTCTATCTTATAGATAACGCTATCCAACAGATACCAATACGGGAATTTTATCCTTGACTGAAAAAATCGGTCCATAGTAAATGTGATTAGGTAAACTGAGATTTATGTCAAAAGAAATGCTACAGTTATCTGTAATTGTACTGACTGCATGAATGCTCTAACAAATACAAGTGATCAATTAAAACTGACTGAGGTTGGCAATACAAATTTACGGTTGCGCCAGCGTAATTTTTTTTTATTGGTTATGTCGTCTGTTTACACCACCCATCCCTGTCCAACTTGAATTAGACAAATCGTGACGCTTTCCTCTCCGGAGGGGAAGTAATTTAGGCATCAATCCTCAGAGGCGCTGGAATCAACATGCAAGTACATAAAGTTGCCTACATATAAGCAACGGAATTTAAAAAAATATGTTAATAAGATTACATGTAATTTACGTACAAGTATGTTACCACAATTATCATTTATTCGAGGTTGAAAAATCGCTTGTATTTCTTAATCATTTCAATAAATTTATTTCATTTCATCGACAAATAGTACCTTTTTGAAGAAAACTTGTTTTTCTAGAGCAAACATGATTATTTTTAGTCATTTCTAGTTAACTGAAATGTCATGTCATTAATTTAGAAAATTAAATGAGTCTTTTAAATGACAGTTTCACAAAAATCTATTTTCGTGAAGTAGTTATTTAGATATTGTACGCTATTTAAGTGTTTCCCTAATACGTTGACTGGAAATAATACATTTTGGCCTGTTATTTTTATCCGATCTGAGATTTTATTAATAAAGTGCTGGTTAATAAGTGTTTAATTTGTGGCAGAGTACTCGCTTCTGCAAAATTATTTTGGTTCCCACCGGTTCCTACTAGAAGCTGGCAGCTCATAGTCCACGTTTCATAAATATTTTTTATGCTATAAACATTTGACAAAAATACTCCAAACTGTGGCACTAGTAATACTGCAAACTTCTTGTAGACCCCTCATCACAAACTGCACTAAACTGGACGTACTGTTGTGTGCAGACTGAATTGAAAATGCAAAAATGAATATTAACAAAGAAAAAAAAAATTAAATTAGCTTAGCTAGCTCAACGGAAAAAAATAATTCTTTAAAATATAATGAGAAAATTAAAACTAAAATCTATCTTCCTGCACGAAAATAATAAATGATCTTACATCTATAATGTGTACACATCAATATAATAACAATTATTAAGCGAATTCCTTGATGGACGAAATATTTTCAATTAATCAATTCTCTATATCAAATACTTTAACAAAATGGCAGTAAAGATTTAAAAATACATATACTCACGCTAAAGTCTACCAAGGAACTGCCTCCCAAAAATCAACAGCTGCGTACAACGCAAACGCACAAAATCTCTGACAAAATCTATAAGAATAAACATTAGATAGAGTAGCGAAAACTAGACATTTAAATGAATGGACTTAATTTTAAAGACTTAACACTTAATTAAATAAATTAAATAATCAACTCTTTCCCTAAATCTATACAAACTAAATTTAAGTTGTGAAACATTCTCTGAAACAATGATTCAGCAGTTTTAAGCAAATCAAATGTGCAACACAAAATACACTCGCGGTAATGTGGGTTGCCACAGCAGTACCTTTCAATAGCAAAGCTATCATCATCAGCAGAAACTGCACTAAACTGGACGTACGTTTCAATAGCAAAGCTATCATCATCAGCAGAAACACTGAACTGATTAACTACACTAAAGCTACCCTACCATTTTTAGGTAGATACTTTTCATATAGATTCATTTGGACTAGCATCCATTCTTAATGTAGGATTCTATGCACATCTCTAACGTCTGTAAGATTACCTATAAGACTGTGAGCAAGTATTATGAATGCTTACAGACTTACAGATAATATAACACGCGCCATAGATATGCACAGAATCTTACCATTAGCCTAATGTCCAACATCATCTGTCAATACTTTGCATGGGAGTTCCTTCACGTTTTCGTTGGGAAACATTATCATTTTCCATAAATCGCTAAATCAGGATGCTGCTGGAATATGTTTAAGACAATTTCCTCATCTGCATACTTAGCAACAAATTGTTGAAGACACATCTGTGAAGAATACACCCAGGTTCACGAGAAACGTATTTTGTCGCAAAGTAAATGGCATGATGTGTCAAATTTTATTCACTATTATACAATAACAAAGCAAAAATAATAAAACGGCAAGAATGACAAATACCACGGTGACAAATGATAAACAGAGGTTGAATTTGACACTTAATAAGTATTTGTTTGATTCAATCAAATTCTACCGGCAAAATATCATCGTATTGCCAAATAACTGAATATATTCGGTTAAACAAATTATTATTTGCTTTAAGTAAATACCTACAACAAAAGCGAATTTTTTAGTTGCAATTCGAACTCACGGCACTACATAATGATCTGTTTTGATATAAAATATAATGGAATCAAGTTATTAACAAAAATAAAAAAAATTACAAATATGCTACATCGACCTACACAAAGTGTTTGATGATGAGGGTAAGGAGGATGATATATGGAAGTCATTAAAAAAGAGAAAAATCGACGAAGAAACCGTAGAAGTCTTAAAATCAATGTACAAGGATAATATAAATATAGTAAGAATAAATAATGAAGCGTCGAAAGAATTTAGAAGCAGAAATAGGTGTTAAACAAGGATGTGTTCTCAGCCCCATTTAGTTTTCCTGTGTATTAGATGACGCAATAAAGAAGTCAAAACCAAAAATGAAACAACTAAAATTGGGATATTGGAAAATGAAACCCACCAGTATAGCAGAGTTGATGTATGCCGATGATATGGTGGTATTGACAGAAACCGAAGAAAACCTGCAACATAATATAAACATCTTAAATGAAGAACTTACAAAAATCAATATGAAAATAAATACAGATAAGACAAAGAGTATGATTGTGGCAAAAGAGAAAGCAAAACATAACATTAAAATAAACGGACAAATAATTAAACAGATCAACGAATACAAGTACCTCGGGACGATAATTGCAGCCAATGGAAAGATAGACAAAGAAATAGATGAAAGGATGAAGAAGGGTGGAAAAATATATAATAAAATGAAAAAGACATTCCTAGGAAAAAAAGAGGTGCAAAAGAACGTTAAAGTCGACGTGGACGCTAACCGAAAAATATAAATCCAAAATTAATGCCATGGATATGAGATTCCTAAGAAAAGTAGAAAATAAACCGAGAAGAGATAAAATCAGGAATAAGAAAATAAGGGAAGACTTGGGAATGACACCAATACGAACGAAAATAGAAGAAGGACAGATAAGATGGTATGGACGTATTTGTCGAATGTCAGAAGAAAGAATAACTAAGAAAATTTATGAAACTAAAATATCTGGGAAAAATACGAGAGGAAGACCAAGAAGAACATGGAACGATGAGATAAGGGAAGCATTGACCGAGAGAGAAATGAATTGGCATGAGGCAAGAGAAATGACAAAAGACCGGAAAAAGTGGAGAGAGAAGATAAGGGCAAGAAATTAACCTCAACCTCGAAATAACCTTACACCTAACGGTAGAAAGGTTTTTCAAGAAATAAAAAAAAAATATAATGGAATCAATGAATAGTCTTAAATAAATTAATAAATTTTGAATATACGCAGAAGGTAAGTAAATATCTCACACCTCTTTTACATCACACAGTTCTAGCGACCTGCTCATCGTAGTATGAATATTCAAAATTCCGTTTACAACAACAGAGCATAAACCTTTTCCCGGAAAACTTATTACGTTTGCATCGTCAAACAAGGGCCGCATATTTAATGATCGCAATCGCATTGACACAATTAAATACACAGCACGCTGCAACGGCTACAACAAACAACCGCATTGAACGACGAGCAACAGCGAGTTTGATCGATCGGAAAATAGCACGAAACAGTCCATCGCATCATCGCGACAATGCCTCAATGACGATCAACTTAGGCGTCGAAACGCCTCGGCATCGGCACGAGGGTGCAGCAACCCCATGATCTACTTTCCACGTTCATTTTATAAATATTAAATATCTTTTCTTCCAAACGCGTCGCTCTGCGCCGTCTCTTTTACCATGTAGCTTTTCGCGGTAACCTCTGTGACGGATGAAGTGGTGCTCGGGGAGCCAACCGGTGGTGGCGTTGGCACTCTGCATGTATTATTTCTGCCCCTTATACATGCTAGCTAGGTGTAACAGCAGTTGCACGCTTCTATTTATAGGCTTATCCTCCCTATTTCTGGATCAGGTGGACTGTGAATGACCTCTCTCGGATGCATTCGGCCGTCTTCGTCGACGGACCATCCCCTAGATTTCTGGGTTAAGAGGTGACAGAGTTATATTTAGAATTAGATGGAGGCTGTGCGTTTTGTTACCTACAATTATAATCAGATGTATTGCTGTGTACTGACTGTAATTGAAAATGCAAAAAGAATACTAAAATGAAAAAGAAAAATTAAATTAGCTAGTTCAACGGATAAAAATTTAAAAGGGCCAAAAGAACAATTAATCTCAGTGTTACCCTCGCGAATTAAAACTTGAATCTAACCACGATAAGTAAATGGTGGATGAAAGAAATCTGACTTTCTTAAATACCCCAAAATTGAAAAGGTTTAATTTAAAATAAAAGAACAGAATTTTAATTCAACGACGTTAATTAACAATCAAAAATTTATTATATAAAAAAAATGTTAAATACAAATTTTTGCTGAAAAAAAAAACCGTGAACAGAGGGTTCTGGCCTAAATCAAAAACTGCAACTGATTCTAAATCACAATAGGACAATGCTATTTCCTATACCAAAGCAAAAAATTTATTTGTTCAGGAAGATAATCTTTCAAATCAATCCAAAATTAAAATAAAATAAATTCGTGGAACACTAAAAAATTTACAAAAATGAAAACTGAAAGCAAGAACAATGCTACTATTCATCCAACCCGAGGTGATTAATAAAATAAAAATGAAACAGCAAACTAGAAAACCAAAAATGAACTCTTTAAAATTATAATGAGGAATTAAAACTAAAATCTATCTTCCTGCACGAAATAATAAATGATCTTATATCTAAAATGTGTACACAACAATATAATAACAATTATTATTAAGCGAGTTCCTTGATGGACGAAATATATTCAATTTATGCGAATCAAATAATAATATCAAAAGTATTAACAAAATGGCAGCAAACAATTTAGAAATACATGTACTCACGCTCTCGTCTACCTAGGAACTCACTCTTACAATCTCGACCGCTGCGTACAACGAAGCCGCACAATTCAATACGCCAACGGACAAAATCTCAAAACATAATAACATAAACTAAACAAACGAACGCAAGACATTTAAATGAATGAAGTTAATTTAAAACAACTGAACACTTAACTAAATAAATCATACAATCAATACATTAACTAAATCTTATATAAAAATGAAATCTACATCTGTGAAAATTCTCCCGAAACATTGACAAAGGCTGAACGGAATAAACACGACAAAATCTGAATTTGCGAAAAAAGGAGTGCCAGTCCACAACAGTACGTATGCACTAGTTAATAGCATATTTGCATAATATCCATACATGTTATGTATTGTATTCTATTGCTTGGTAACTTGTCATTGCATGTAATGTATATTTTATATCTCATACTAATTGCTTTATAACTATAAACATCCTTGTATTAAAAATTGTAAAGTAGATATCACTAAAGATTTTGTTATAAGATGAAGGCGTATCTTATGCAGTTTTCGTGAAGGTAACATTATAAAGAAATTGTATTATAAGAAATAAAGTCCTACGTATTTAGATTAGATCAGATTAGGATTGGGGTGGCCTATGAACCTGTTTCACCGAGACCTTTTCAGATCTATTGTGATCCCCTTTTTCCTAGAGGACTGCTTCTTTGTGTAGCCACTAGCTGTGGAGTTCTCCTCTCCCATTATTAGAAACCTTGTCCTCGCCAGATCTTCACATTGGCACAGGACATGAACTGGTGTTTCTTCCTCCTCTTAGCAGAATCTGCAGGTTGCGTTATCTGCCAGGCCTATGTTGTACATATGCCTATTTAGTTTACAGTGGCCAGTCAGCAGACCTACTATCATTTTGACAGCCTTCCTGTCTTTATTCAGTAAATCTCTAGTAAATTCAGGCCTCTGTTCCTTTAGGAACTCTTTTGCCTGTTTCTGTCCCGGTGATTTTTGCTACCACTCTCTGAAGGTTCGACGTAGAAAAACCTGCTATTGCAAAAGAGAACAGATTAGAGTCTATAATGATTTTGATAAAAATAAATCTGTCGTTGGGATATTTTTTGATTGGCATGAAGGCATTTTATGTCGTATTGTTGGGTAAATTGCGGGCATTCGGTATATATGATATGGCTGGTGACCTTTTCATTTCGTATCTTAGTGGTAGAATTTCAAGAATGGCCATAACAACAGATGCAAATAATCTGAGGCGAACATTTTAGTCCCAAGCCAGTGAAGTAAAGTTTGGCGTTCTCAGGGATCTGTCTTGGGCCCAACACTTTTTTAATTTATGTCAACCATTCGCAGTAGTGCTTGACATCATGCACTCCGTCGCAATATGCTGATAACACTAGTTGCATTGTTTCGGACGATGGGGGTACTGATTGGTATAATGAAAACAGGTTTAAATTAAATGCCAATAAAACAAGCATACTTAATCAAGTTCGGTACGTCAAATTATAGTCATGAAGATTTTACTGTAGGTTACAATGGTTCAGAACTTCCATTAGGCTGCAGCATTCAGTTTCTGGGCATGACCGTTGACCAAAGTTTAAAATTCAACGAGCACTGTGACATGTGAGAGACACAAACTGGCTACAGCTCTATACGGTTTAAGAAATGTACACAATGCGGTGAGTGTACACTCATTATGGTTATTTTACCTCGAATATGTGGAATCTCGTCTCAGGTACGGCTAAATTTCTTAGGGATTATCAGTAGGCGCAACACAATTATTTTAATTTTTATTACAAAAAAAAATCCTTAGATGTATGCTGTGTGTTTCCCTAACGGGGTCATGTCGATCTCTTTTTAGGGAATTACAGATACTGCTTCTTTCTTGCCTCTACATTTTTGAAATATATTTTTTTATATAAATACAATGAACAAACCTTTGTCAAAAACAGTGATATTATTAATAACATACAGACACGTCATAATTTATCTATACCGACATACAAAACACAATTATATGAAATTAGTCCCAGATATTCAGTAGTGACATTACACAACAAGTTGCCTAGCTCAATTAAGTCACTGCATCCCCACTATCTAAAACAAAATTGAAAAAATACTGCTTTTATAGTATTAATGAACTAGTTAGGTATATATTATGTGCAAATATGTGGTGTTTATATGTATGCATATGTATTTTTTTTTTCTTACCATTTTGTAACATCATTGACAGTTTAAATTATGACGAAAAAATTATTATTAAGGATTAAAAATTGAATTTCTCCTCTGAACCAACGCTAGATATACAGGCCTTCTACAAGGAGTGAGAAAAGGTAGCACGGGATACTGATGCGCAGAGGTATAGATATTATGCCTATCAGCCGTTGCGGCCGGTGTCCTCGAGGTAACCCCCACTCAATGTCTCGGGCCTGGTATTTTATCGGCGTTGTCTGAACACGTTTTTCATTTTTTCCAACAAATGTAGTTGCAAAAGTCACACATAGTTATAAATCTAATGGAGTGAATCAATTGTAAAATAAGGCAATAATAATTATTATTCATATTTTACAGTCATTCTGCAAAAAAAACAAACATTTTTGCGCGTATCTTCTAAAGTTTATAAGATATTTAAATCGCATTAACAAAACAAAAACCTGTATACGATATCTGGACAAAAGAGTAAAGTAAGTGAGTCAAGCTATATTTAAACACATTTCTTTTTTAAATAAAATCTAAATTATCTTGAAAATCTAATAACTTTAATATAATCCATTTTTAACTCTGTGTAAGTAATAAACTGAGAAAGTAAACAACAGAAAGACATCTATTTCTCATCAAATTCTTTAATAAACGCTACCGATTTCTTCTGCACACTGACATCTTTGGCTGAAGAAACATCCAGTGATGAGAATATATCAAAAGTACTCAGAATTACAGATCCAGATAGAATACTTAAAAAAATTAAAATTACGAAATCGAATTATACAATAAGAATAATATTTATATAAAAACTTATAACAGATCAACATTGAATCGCAAACAAACTTACACAAAAATAGAATTAGTTACTTATGAAATAAACGGACTATTACATATTATTACTTAAGGGCGCAGCGGATAAGATGATTCTTGAAATCTGAAGAATATTAATCTAGATCTCAAACGAACAATCTGGAAGAGATATGTTAGCTGCGCCATCTATTTTTGAGAAGCAAAATCAAATAAACAATAAATTATAAATAAAAGCCGCAAGAAAGGGAACCTTGAAGACTACATACGCAAACAGTGAAAGCTGTCATCTGTCAAGTAAGAGAAATTGAAAAGTTGGCGTTGCTTCAAAAACAAGCTGAGAATTAAGAGGCAGATTTCTGCCACGAATCTGCTGTCTCACAATTTCAAACGCCCCCAAGTTATTTAGTAAAGTGCCTCTTTTAAGGCCGTTTTACACCTAACTATTTATTGTGCAATTTATTGGCCAATTTAAAAAATTTTTAAAAACGTTTATACACGTAAAATTTTAAATAAATAAATTACGCAATAAATAGCTAGGTGTAAAACGGGCTTTACCCGTATGTAAAATATGAAGGTCATCGTTAATATTAAAGGTATGACCGTTATCTTTAAGGTGCCTACCAAACAATGATTCATTGCTAGAGCCAGGTTTGGAACACCTCAAATATTCTTTAATCCGGATACCAAAACTTCTGAAGGTCCTAAATATCATTACGCGGAAGTTTATAACCACCCCTTTCAATCAAAGAATCTATCTTGTCTTTATTATTGATTATCTGATCTCTCAAAGGGTGTAATGTCCTGAACGAGACCTAAAAGTATGACCTTAAAATATTGGCAATTATATGTATATGTATGGTTTTTGAAATATAATTTTTCTCTTTGGTCGTTTACAAACTACGTGGTACATCTAAGTAAGCCGAATTTTCTCTTTTAGTATTACGATATGGTATTATAGCAAAATTCTATAAATTATGCATGTTTTTAGATGCTGGGCAGCAGCTTAACTGTCAAAAAGTAATAAAAAAAAGAATTGGATTAAAAAAGATCACAAAATATTAAAAAAACGTTTGTGCAATTAATTTCTAATGGTAAATGCTTACACCTAAGTATAGTTTAATTCTTCAATACAGGCTGTTCCATTTTTAATGTGCCAAAAAGTAAGCATTTTACGATTAATACATCTAATAAAGAAAACATAGTTTTTTGATATGAATAAAATAAATGAAATGAGGCCTATTATCTCACAAATTCTTCTTATTAAATCAAGCGCCCGGTTTCCTGTTAAGCACACATCAACAGTGCAAAATTACACTATAGAATTTCTTTTGTAAAAAAAAAAATTAAAATTGTAAATAGCTTGTGAAGAATAAAATAAGTATAATTAAAAGCAGTTTCAAGACACTATTAAGCATAGTTATACACAATTTTAAAGGGTTTGTTTGGATTGTAAATATACTTTGCTGATATTTAAAGAGAGTTAAAAAGTTCATCCATACCTATAACCACTCCATCGTATACAGCAGTCGAAAATGTTGCCAACAGATAACAAAATGTCCAAATTGTAAAAGCGCATACATCACCAGACAGTAAAACGGTTTATCGAGGGTTGAAAATTGCTGACGCTAGCAATAATATGCCTGACCTACATCCAAAGTGTTCGCCTACAAAATAATATTTCGGTATTCGTATATACATATATCTATCGCCACTATTTACTCATTATTTATTATTATGAACCAGCGTATGAAGATAATTCAATTACTAATGCAAATATTATCAATTTGTTGCGTGGATATTTAACATTTCAATTCGTAGAGATGGAAGGTACATTTGTCGAAATTAAATTGAATGAAGAGCTTTAAACTAATATTGTTGTACCTGCACAAAGGTTGTAGGTTTAGCTTATTTTAGTCCTTTGATGTAAATGGAGCAACTGTTAGAGCCGTTTCCATTTTGTATCCATCATTTGTATTAAATTCTCAATTACCTACTTGTTACAGTATTTTCATCTTAAGTAAACATGTAGATACGTCATTAGCAGAACTTTTAGAAGGATAAATATACCACGCACCACCCCAACAGCTACATGCTCTAAAGCAGGGGTCGGCAAACTTTTTTAGGACAGGGCCAAATCGTAAAATTAAGTTCAGCGGGCCAGGTTGTAAACTCTAACGTGTATATTTTTTATTAAGTGTTCCTCTGTGTTTTATTGAACCGAAAACAATGTACCAAAAAGTTTCCGTCGTATCATACAAGATGTTTAAAAATTACTGACTTGTCAAAGAATTTTAAAGTTACAAAACTTTTTTTTTCAAAAACACCCTGTATATTCTTATAGTTTTCTGCAACATTCCCTATAGGCTTCAGTGGTTTTATTTTAAATTATTCCTATTATTTATTAACTTCTCCAAATGGTCAAATAATTTTTACCTGGTGATGGATTATAAATAACATAACAATAAATTATTACTACTAGAAAATATTATAATAATCATTGTTTTCTATATGTTAGTACCTAGAAAAGTACGCAATATATAAACTAAACAGTAAATATTAAATATTGAAAGTTTATCTTCATCTTTTCATCGAAAAAGTTAATAAAGTGTTTGTGTGATATAAGAATTTGCAGAGGATTGAAATACCTACATAATGGAATCTTTGCCGACGATGTGGTAATAATAACAGACAGTGAAAAACAAAGAAAATTTGAACATATGGAAAGGAAACATGGAAGAAGAGGGCATGACGATAGAAAACATAAAAAGCTAAAATCCTCGTAAACCAGAATGTTGAAACTAAAATTGAAATAAATGATACTAAAATGAGAAATTTAAATATTTAAGAGTAACATTGGAAGAAACAGGAAAACAAGATGCTGGAATAAACGATTGATAAAACAATCAACTACTACGCAATAAACTAAAAATTTATTAATAAAAAAGACAAAAAAGACAAACCTGTAGTAGTGTTATGAAGAAAGCCAAGAAAAATAAGATTCCACTATTTTAGCGCATTTGGAAACACATCTCAATAGTTTCAATACCTGCTACTTCTGAAGATTAGGGCACCTTGAAAACATCTGACCAGAAAATTTTGAAGTAAAATAGGATCCATTTTTAGGAATTCTAATCCAATCTAGATCACAATAAATGAATTGCGACATATTTTTTTGGTAATACTTCAACGAATGTTAGTATCTTTTTATTTAAAATAATTTGAAGAGACGAAAGTTCAGTTGAGAGGGCATAAGAAACAGAAGCAATAATTACTATTAATGGACGGAACGATCATAGAAATTCTTTCTCATTTAAAAAAATATTAATAATTTCTCTGAGTTCCAAAAATCTCAATAAAACTTTTCCACTATTGCAGCATCAAACTAGCGATGAGCCAATAAAGTTAACCACTGCCACGACTGGTTCAATAATGCAACATAGATAGAGGTGTTTGATGAATTATGCAATGACTTATTGAAAGCTTTGCACAAAACAAAAATACTTGGGCAGTATCAACAATGACTGTTGACTCATCAAGAACTAACAAAAACCACTAGACATTTTTTGCCTTCTCCATTAAGAAGCGTATTGTGATATTTTCAATTTATCTGACAGTCGCTTGAGCTGAGAGGTCAACAGAAAAACAAACCCTCTTCTTTGGACACACGTCTTCAGCTTTATCGCAAATCTATTCATGAATATTTCAAATTTAATTCTAAATAAGGTTAGAAATATTATTGCGAAGTACGCCGAAAGCGTTCATAGTAAATGAATTAATCGAACTTATTTACCGCGACATCAGTTGACTATCAGTCGGTGAAAAGTAGATGTAGATACCTCCCGGTACAACAATTTTCGTAAACTCTTATTGTGGGTGAGAAAAACTATCGGCAATAGCTGAATTACCCGCTTGGCACTTACAACTTACGCGGGCCGGATTGAAATACGCAGCGGGCCGAATTTGGCCCGCGGGCCGTAGTTTGGCAACCCCTGCTCTAAAGTAAACAAGACAATGTTAGCACATATTTTTCGATCATTTGAATTATGGCACATCAAATATTTTGGGCTATAAGTTAACATTGATGTAACATAACCTAATAAATTAATAAATTTAATTACGCAAGCATCATTAGTGATATGTGCACGGCGCCTTAAGATGCTGAGGGGTTATAGTCCTATCACACAGAAAAGGCAAAACACTTTCAAGTAATTAATCACACGGTTTTAGCGGAATAAAGTCTCAACAAAGTTCATTGCCTTTATTTCCAACGTAAACATAGAGTTCAAGATCTTTCCGAAAAGTTCGGTGCGTATTTGCTCCTCATTATTTTCCTCATGATATGTAACCCTTAGTTCGTCTCGTTAATTTATTTTTTAGTCCAGAGGAAAAGTAAAATACACATCATTACAAAGTAAACGTGGGTAGTGTTTGTTTGACATGTTCTGTTCGCTTGTATGACAAACTGCGAAACATTGCTGAAAATACTTAGAGTGCGCTTTCGATCTGACGATTGCCGTAATATGAATAAAAGAAAGGTGAAAATAGAATTTCTATCAGTTAATAAAGTCGAGAAATACGCATGATATTCTGCTGGGCGATTGTATGTCAGATATACAATCCGATATACCATCTCCAATCCGTGTGGTATCGCTATCTAAGGGCAAGCTTTCCTCCATTATCTAACTACTACAAATGCTATCCTCACATCGATCTTTTTAATTTGAATCAATTCAATGAAGCCCTCATTTGGTACTTCTGCGAGGTGAGGGGAACGAATTGAATTGCTAGACATCGATTATTTTGTTCGTTTCTTAATAAGGCGTCGCTGGGTATTAGAGTACGGTCCTCAAGTTTTACAACGGTTAGTAAGTTTTGATCGCGGTCAGTAATTTTATAAAAGGAAATGGGAGTATTATAAACCCGAGGAAGAACTATTTTATAGTAAAACAATTTTACGATGGAAATTCAGCAGCGGTTTCACGCGATTTATTTTCAGTAAATTATCCCAAAGGATTAATTCCTTGCGCCAATACTATTCGTAATACGGTCCAACGTTTTGAAACAACGTTTACATTAATAAACAACAAAAATAGAAATATCATAGCGAAAAATGTCAGTGATACCAAAATTCAAGTTTGTGCATTATTGGAATTAAATCCTAGTATTACATCTAGACAAATTGTTCGCTAATGTAATATTACTGCAACAACAGTTTTAAACGTTTTACATAAGAATAAATATCTATCGTACAGAATTAGCACACATCTCAAGAACTTTTTACCCGACGATTATTACTGTCGCATGGAATTTTATGAATTAATGATTAATAAATATTCCGAACATAAATATTTTTTCAATAATATACTATTTACCGTCGAATATCTATGTAAGTACTTTGAATATCTGTACGGTGAGAGAATGTGCTGGTAATCATTTTTAATAAGCTTTTCCACCACAATTATTTTAGAGATATTTTAAATAAATTTTTTGCTACGCTGGGAAGAAACTGTTTGTGTCGTTAATAACCTTAACTACTAAGTTGTTGTATTTCACTATATTACTACATCTGGCGGTTTTTAAAGTACAATATACTGTTATTTTATAATAGCATAGATAGAAACTTATACCGAAATAAATACGAGTATAAGTCCCTGATTACAACAATATAAATAACCAAAAAAATGTTGTAAAAGACAGTTGGCTTGTTTTAGACGTTCAAAAAATTCAATCAGAATTATCTAAGTTGTCCGATTTGCTGTTATATAAAACATATAAGCTCCTTTTTTAACCACTAACAGGTCTAACCTAAACCTCTAAACCCGAGATTATCAATACACTTTAAGGTGAAGCAAAAACTCTTCTTCCCAATTTTTTTTTTTTGCTCGAGTGCTCTCCTTCCCGAGAAGCTAATCGATTATCACGCAGAGCCGTAAAGAAAGGTTAAAGTATGCGGATATCCTACGAAAAAATATGTGTCTCCAACGCCCTCACACCCCTGTGAAAAATAGATTTGAAAAAAAAATTAGGCGTGTCAAAATGTAGGTGCCTACGAGTGTGAATTTTAAACGCTGTTCAGCGTAGAAAATCGATAATGAAACTATAAAACTGAGAATTTTATCTTCAAAAGAATGGCGTCCAATCGCATCACATATTTATTGCTCTCGCGAGTGCCCAAAAGTACAACCTACTAAAAAGGGTTAACGGATTAAAATGAATGTTTCCGACTAGGAAATAAATCTTAGAATTGGTGACAACATGTGAAACTGGAGTCAAGGAATCTTGCTTTCATTAGTAGAGTGGTCAGACGTATCTGCTTACATGGACCGCACTCGACATACGCCATGCAGAACGTTTAGCCATAGTATATCTTCCAGGCAGTAAAATCACTCTCTCCGATTCGTGTGTCTAGTGTCTAGTATCTAGTATCAATGTTAGTCGAGTCTTGATGCGAGATAGTACAATTTTCCGCTAACGTTTCACGCATTGTAAATGTAATACAATGTCGGGGGTAGAAAATCCCCAAAAAACGAACATTATTTCATAATGTAGAAAAGTATATCGGTGTATTCCAAGATTTACGTTATGATGGTGCCAAAATAGTTTGTACAGTGTGCGATAAGTAGTTATTGTGCTTGCACAAATCGGCTAGACATTGATGGTGGTGCATCTGATCCGTTATCCACCTATAAAGATTATTTTACTTATGCGTGTATTAATTACATCCGTAAATGTTGAATGGTCTTTTTCAAAATATAAGCATGTTTTATCATCGGGACAAAAGCGGTTTGGTGAGAATAATCTAAATGCTACAAGCTTTTCAGTAATCCTATACCGTTTCTGCTACTTAAGTAAGGTAAGGGGCTTATATATAATATTTATAATTACATAATATTTAATAGTTACATAATATTTAATGGTTATATAAATATTATATATAAGCTCTATCCCGATATTGCATTTTATACTTTCGCTAAACGTTAATGTCACTTGGTAATTAGCAGTAAACTGCAGAAAAATTATCACATAATTACCACAATGGACAGACACGTGTTTCGCTTTTCCAAAGTTCCTCAGTGCCCCTCGGTGGTAACTGTGTGCAAACGCCAACGCGTATATATACTAAGATCGTGGAAAATGTATTGAATGAGAGTATTAAGTTATTAAACTCTAAATATTTGCGAAGATTTTGCTAATTTAGTCAATTTAGACCTACAATTTTGTTTCAATCGAAACTTATTAATGTAGGTTGACTTTTAAGCTTTTTTATTAGTGCGCAACAGCGCAAATTTAGTGGCTTAAAAGTCAACCTACATTAATAAGTTTCGATTGAAACAAAATTGTAGGTCTAAATTGACTAAATTAGCAAAATCTTCGCAAATATTTAGAGTTTAATAACTTAATACTCTCATTCAATACGTTAATGTCACTTATATGAAACTTAGTACTGACCTGGCGCGCAGAGGAAAGTTGACCACTCTATTCGTATGATCTAGATAAATGTAATCAGCAATCATTCAAACATTTTTTTGATGTTTACTTTCAAAATATCAATTTGTTTGTATACATAAAGCTATATACTAAAAATAGCTTTTTTACAATTTCCTAAATCTAGGTATTGCTTCGTTATAAAGCATTAACTTGAATCAACGTTTAGTCGATCGAACACATTAAGGTTTCATCGAGTAGGGTAAAAGAACTTCAACCTAAAGGGTGAACGTGACATGCAACATATGAACTAGGTCATATTTCAATGAAATGTAGGTTAATGTACAATAGGTTACGTAGTCAATATTGTAAGATAAACCCATAAATGCAAGGGTTTATGTCAAATTATGTAGTGAATAATATCATCGAAAACGATTAATAGTAAAAATAATAAAACCTCTTGATATTTTCTTGGATTTTTTAGATCCAATACTGTCTAATAA
The DNA here is from genome assembly GCA_004143645.1 of Protaetia brevitarsis. Lineage (NCBI taxonomy): Eukaryota > Metazoa > Arthropoda > Insecta > Coleoptera > Scarabaeidae > Protaetia > Protaetia brevitarsis. The sequence goes on from RXPK01004910.1 coordinate 84,946, forward strand.
TTAAAAGAAATATGTATGAGACCTATTTGGTTTCTTTACTAAATTGTAAAAAATATAAAAAAATAGAAATACCTGAGAAATAATTTTCTTATTTCCTTATTGATAAAATCAATGTTTTTGTTTTAATATGAAATTTTAATTATGTTTTATATAAAGATTGATTTGTGAAACGTGTGCCAATTTTAATTTTATGATTAAATGTAGAAAATGTCATTTAAATTTTTAGTGTTTTTAAATTTTGTTCTTGTTTTGAGATACGGCAAAGTTTAACACATTTCTAAATGATTCGAGATCGTGGATATTTCCAACAAGATGGCGCTCTGCCACATACTGCACAGAATACAATAGATTACCTAGAACAATTTTATGATAACAGACTAATTAGTGCAAATCGATGGCCAACAAATTGACACTATTTGACACTGGTGGACTTTTTGGGTATTTAAAAAACAAAATATTCTGCAACAGACTTATTATAATTTGAACGAATTGCAAGCAGCGATTTATGAATATATAACACACTATTTGAAATCTATCAATTTAAAAAATACATACATTATTTTGATTTTTATAAACGATTGTTATTACGATTTATTAATTTATAAACGATTATTATTTCGGCTAATATTTTACTTAAAAATAATATAAACTTATATTATTTATATAATATATATAAATATGATTTTATTCTTTAATCTGCCTTTTCTTTATAGATACTTATGCTTCTATATTTCACAATATCCAAAGCTGCAATCCCCCTTTGCTAGATGGCTAAGAGCTTATACTTATGCCTCAAATTCACCACTGCAGTCCATGCGCATTAGTAATCTCCCTTCTTATTAAGAAATGAGTAGCATTTCTCCCAGTAGCAATTAGATGGCGGTGGAGGGCTGAACGTAATGTTTCTTTTAAATTATTAACTTGTATAATATAAGACCTCCATTTCAATTCATTTATATTTTTTGCCAGTAGTAACTAGGTAGCCGAGGAGACTGCACGTGATGTGTCTTATGAATCAATAACTTATACTTCGTTAAATATTGAATTTATAGTTGAATTTTAATCATTTAACGTATTGCCTGCTTTTATTCATAAAGACACTGTAAATATCGATAACATGCACAAGTTATTGTATAGTAATATATCAAAAATATTTAAGGAGCATAAGGACTTTCACTCAAGGTGAGTACACTTATTTTCAATATTTAAATCAACAATCAGATACTATCCGGTATATTTTGGATTATAAAATTCCAATTTAAAATAAAAACAACATTCAAATCTTCCCCCCATATAATGAATTTCACTAACAATGCATACAAATTTATACATATTAAAATTTCAATTTAAACTGTCATTTACAATTGTAATGAATAACCTTAAAGTTTACGAAATGCTAAATACTTATTGCTTATTACAGAAATTTAAATAAGAATCATAAGAAATATCTCCGGTAGTACACACCCCAAAGTATTTCAGAATGGACTTTTCTCGCAATGACAAACCAAACATGTCGCAGGAAAAGGTCCATATCAAAAATACAAGACCGGTATCATGGTAGCAAGGTACTTCCAAGCATCCAAGGCATATCATGATACTCAAAACAGCAAAGACATGTACAACTCCAGAAAAGAAAAGGTGGCAAGGTAAGCTAATTCAGAGAGTTTCTTCTAATGATCAAAAATCTTGACGTTTTTTTCTATATACTTTCATCCCAATAGTAAATACAAAATTCACGTAGGAGATCCCTTCACTTCAATTCCGAAGAGATTACAGAAACATGATTTAATTTATTTGAATTCACGAAAAAGTAAAACAAACTTTTCAAGAAGATTTTTATCAACAACCAACCCCCAGTCATTTATTTAATACGAGATATATTGGGTCTCATCCCTAAATTAGTATCGATAGCAAGTAAACTACATTAAAATCATACAGTTACCGTACGATGAATGTATATACCTAATTACCACGGCTATGATGTAAATTAAAAAGCACCCGATATATATGGATTTACAAACAAACACGTACACAAAATATTAAATAATTGCATTTATTATTAGTCAAATGCATCATATATTCCGTAACAATGCTATTCAAAAAACGTTTGTGTATTATTTTTGCTAAAAATTAAAACCAATTCAAACGAAGAACAAAAATTCAATTTAGCCTGCTATGAAATTAGTTTCGCTTTCAATATATACTGGTATATATTTGATTAAGTTCCTCTTCAAATGATGAAAAAATTCTCGGGCAAATACAGTTCGGTTAAATTAAGTAATTTTCTCCTAAATATTTTGCCATTTTCTTCGCGATTATATTCGCCCCATTTTCCGACCGACAATTGCCCACCCCGAACTCATTTGTCAGCAGTCCATTTCGCCGCTGGGCGAACACGGACTACTCGAGATTACGAGCTGAAATCGCCATTGTCCGGACGAAACCGGGACACCGGGAGAAAGTTTGTAGATGACGTTAGGGCGAAAGGGTAACACAATTCGGTTACGTGCCGTTGGCGTGTTATCTTTATTGTAGCTGTCTTTAAGATTAACGTCGTGTTTCAAAGCAAGTGGAATAATCAGTTGTAGTGCTTCATTGATTTTCGCTTATTTGAATTGTAAATTTTGGAAGACAATGTACACAATCATTGATTGAAATTAGTGATTTATTATTATCGAGAATTTTCAAAAACTAAAGCAAAAGAATAAAATTTATGCTAATTGCTACTGCCCCTTTTCTGGTTATAAATATATTTTAGCCAATAAAATTTAAGTGAATCTTATGAGTAGTTTGTTTTCTTAAAGACAAGAAAAAAACCATTTCAGGTTACATCTAAAGGAAAAATACCAGAAGTAAAACAAGTTCTTCACTTATCGAGTAAGATATTTAAATTAAAACATGAATTTGTATTTTGCCAATTCATCTGACTAAAATTTGCAATCTTTAAATAAACTAATATTTAATTTTCATGAATTTAAATATTTAATATACCTACTCTAATTTCGTATACGATGTTATGAAATACGAATTACACTGCGCTTTTTAATGTGCTAGCAGTTATTTTCTCTTTAATAATTCGTCTTTCTGCACAATTTTTTAAAACTCCTGATGCATAGCGAATAGCATGGATGAGAGAAGTAAAACGACCGATCTCGACCAGAGATAATGTACAAGAGAGCGCTTTATTGATAACTCCGCGAGCACATAGCAATATTCAATATTAGGCAACACAATATACAACAACTCCAAGTGCTATTTTCAAAACATGCTTTATCATATTAATGACGGAACAAAACCACTGTGACAATTCCACTGTGTCGGCTGTAACCGATTTTTTAAACGAGCTATATAAATCTTTGAAGAAGGACAATCCAGTATCGGCGTGTTTGTTTACTTAAGTAAAGCGTTTGACCTGGTTAAACATGATGTTTTGCTTGCAAAGTTAGAGTGTTGCGGTGTCAGAGGCCAGACTTTCGAATGGTTTGGTAGTTATTTACACGGTCGGCCACCTTATGTAGATATTAATGGCACATCATCTTATTAACACCATATGAGCAGAAGTATTCCACTTGGTAGCGTATTGGGGCCATTGCTATATATAATTTATGTTAACGATGACATACAGTAGAAAATGTAACAAATAAGTTAAACAATTATTTTTTAAGTAATGCTTTGCACTTGAATTGTAAAATGACTGTTTTTATTGAATTTGGTTTAATCCAGCGTGGAAGGGATTCGTCGCATTTGGTAAGGGTCAACAACAGGAGCATAGCTCAAGTAGATTCAACAAAATTCTTGGGTATACATGTTGATGGGAATTCCTCTTACGGAAATCATATCAAGCCACTTGGTTAATCAACTAAAAAGTATATGTTTCGTAATAAACAGATTGCGCCATATTTTTAACATGGCTGCTGTAAGATTGTATTGCTTTGCTCATTTCCTATGGAATAATTATTTGGGGTTGCTCATCTGAAACAATCAGGGTTTTTAAAATACAAAAAAAAAGAGTTTGAATTCGACTGATGAACAAAGTAAGCTTTAGAGCAAGTTGTAACGTGTTGTTCCAGGAAATGGGTATAAAATAAAATATTTAGTAAAAACAAACGACATATACGATAGGATTTTACATTACGCCATACAGTATGTGTATGTTTGGTTGACATAAGGTCTATTCGGTGGATCTACACTTTCACCAATGTCACGTAAATAAAATAGTATAGAAAATTACCTGTTTACAAATCTAAGAGAGACAAAACATGTACCAGCATAATGGGTGTAACCTCAACAAACAAACTTATAATATGTATAAATCATTTCCTTTTATCAATAACGTATTAAAAAAATGTATAAATTGGTTTTCATTTGCAGTACGCACTAAACGATCTTCTTTTTAGCATGATAACACTTGCGTTTTCGCTGTGATTCCCGAATTTAACCAATTATTGTTCCACCAAATCCTGTTAGAATAAATGTTCATTCATTCTGTAGAAAGGAATTTAGCTGAAGCACATTTAACGTGCGGACAGATGATACATCCTAATTGCTTAAGCCAATTCATTTAAGCGATGAAAATATTGGAAATCCATACTCGACGATAAGGAAATGGTTAGCGGTAGCTTGCGTGATTCAATTGTTATAGTTTTGCTTCATCAGGTTAAAGATGACCATACCGAAGCTAAACTTAAAGTAGAACAGACGAGTATTAAAAATTGATGTAAGCATACTGCTTTCAAAGACAATCATATTCCAAGAAAAATATTATAATAGATATACCTAGTGATAATATTACACTAACATGTTTTAATACACTAAGTTTGAATGCGTATGTTGTTATTTTATATTACTCAATATTATCAGTAAGTGCTGAATGAGTATAATTTTGTACAATCGATAATCAGTCCGTCTTGCAAGATGCTATAAGTGTTTATAACCGTATTCGACGAAAACATTGCATCCGATACTAAGTGATTTAACAAATCAAAGCGTAATTTAAACCTTGAAGTAATCTATGACGTAATTAAAAAAAAATTAAATAACGATTAGTTAGATAGAGGGATGGAACTCAAATAAAATAATATGTTTCAAGCAATCAAATCATTTTATTCGTTTAAATAAAACGCAATATTAATTTGCTTTTATTATCTCTATTAATTAAAATTATCTAGATATATTTTTTCCTCACTTATTTAAATAGAACTTTCCCTGAAAATAAACATAATAAATCTTGGAAAAGTTCCGTTTGATTAAAAAAAAAATTTCCCGTTTCTCTGCAGACACTCTGCTTTCTACTATACCCTTGGGAATTCAGATATGCCCTGTCCATTTTAATTAACTCTGTATTGTTGCCCGTGCAAAGTAATCTAATTTCTTTAAAAGCTTCCATTTTTAATTCCCTTTTTTGCCAATCCTTCCTTAAATCCTCTCGAGAAAGATTATTTTCCTGAACCCAGGAACTTTAACGATTTTTGATATCGCCCTGTTCATTTCTAAGTTTTCTTTGGTAACTCGAAAGCAATTATATATTATCATTTTAGACCATTAAAATAAATAAGAAGAAAGCAAACAATCTAAGCAACAAGTAAATAGCTGAATTCTAAATCATTTTCTTTTATTAAGGTTTTACTTATTTATTTATTTATTTATTTATTTATATAAACATTGTGAATTACACAACAGGACTAAATGTCCCAATAACAGTGTAACATATACACATATTTCACAAGTGCACATTGTATATACATAGATAATATATAAAAATGTATCTTACTCAACTCACCACCACCACACGTCCCATACAAAAATTATAAATCTACATTATCGGAGCATATTCTTAGCCAAACACAATGCACTTCCCATGCCGACGTGGAAAACGTCGATGGAACTAAAATTGTTTATATAATTTGTACAGAGTCTGTACAAAGGTGAATTCATGTAAGCAACTGTATTACATTTGTGTAAATAAAATGTAGACCCCAGTCTCGTACTGTAAGATGTCACATTAAAATTTATATTTTGGATGCAATAAAAGCTATCAATCTTATTATTTAGTAGTTTATAGAGAAACGCAAAATCTAAAAATAATCTTCTATTAGCAAGAGACAATATCCCATATTCATTTAGGCACCACTGGTACGACACTGAATTTCTATCAGGAAAAAATTTAAAATTTAGATGCTTTACGAACCTGCGTTGAATCCTCTCAATTCTGTCTATATATGTGTAATAACAAGGACTCCAAACGACTGAACCAAATTCAAGGCCACTACGTACGAGAGTCTTATACAAAGTAATAATAGTGCTAACGTTTTTAAACTCACGAGATACACGAAACACAAAACCTAGTAATCTAAATGCCTTTTGAACCATGAAATCAATATGATAACGAAAAAGAAGTTTACTGTCTAAATATATACCTAAATCCTTAATACATTCAACTTTTTGTAGGCTAATACCATTAAGCATATACGAAAAATCCAGACCAGCTATATTTCGTGTAAAAGTGATTGCGTGGCATTTATTCACGTTTAAAGCCAACCCGTTCATTACACAAAATTTATCTAAATCTTCTTGAAACAATTGGCAATCTTGAGATGTAACTATGGGTGCATACAATTTAGCATCATCAGCGTATAACAAACAATGACAGAACTGGAAGACCTCGGCAAGATCGTTCACAAAAATACAAAAAAGGAGCGGGCCCAAATGGCTACCTTGTGGGACCCCCGATGTGACCTCAAACGTTTTAGATGTAAAATTATGAATAGCTACAGACTGAGTTCTAAAACTTATATACGATTCAATCCACCTTAATAGTGAGCCATGTACACCGAAGTTTCCAAGCTTAACAATCAAAGACCTATGATGAACTTTATCAAATGCCTTGGAAAAGTCGGTATACACAGCGTCCACTTGCACTCTGTTGTCCATCGACGAAGACAGAAATGATACAAATTCAACTAAGTTGGTAACCACAAGGTTGAATGAAATACCTCAAAAGATACCTATTTTCCCAATCTTTACGTATGTGGGGAGGGTTATGTTACACTGCGACCTAAAAGACTTATTGTGTCTCATATTTTTGCCGTTTTACAGCTGGCCTTCCAATCTTATTCCTTTCAGAAAATGTAGGATATCAGAAGGCCCCAGGTTAGGTAAGTCTCCCTCTGCGATTTCCCATGCTGCCAGGTGCAACGCCCTTGAGTTGCACAGTGCTACGCAATTTGAGAGGAGATGGATGGGTGTTTCATCCTGTTCCCCACAAAAACTACATTCAGATTCCTTTGCGAATTCAAGCTTACTCAGGTCTCCTTTCAGTTTACAATGGCCTAATAGTATTCCTGTTAATATGCTAACCAAGTTCTTACTCAGGTTGATGCATTCTGTATATCTCTTGTGGTTATAGGTTCCCAGAAGAATTTTACTCTGCCGCATTCCCTGGAAATTTTTTACAGCTGGCTTTTCAATCCAATTTCTTTCAGAAAGTGTATGATATCAGAAGGCCCCAAGTTAAAGTTTCAATGCTGCATAATCGAAAAATAGTTGTGACTATACTGAGTGTTCCAAAAGTAGGCAAACGCATACTTCGTTATTCTAAATAGAACAGTCTCTATGTTATTCCATTTTCAAATTCTATGTAAAAAGTAATATCACTTTATTTAAATTATCTTTAATAACAATGTAGTTATTTACCCTTTTACAAGAAATTGTCGCGATGCAAATCTTCAGTTAAGGCGGCATAATCAGTATGTATTTATTATTAGTGTGCATTTATTTTAGATGTTCGTAAAATGTTTATATTACTTAAATGTCAATATTGCAAACCTCTCTATTCTTAATTTATATAAGTAGTTCAATAAGATAAAAATATTCTGATATACTCGGTATAGACACCACCACCGTTAAGAACATTAAATAAACTTATTGAAATGACAGAACCTAATAACTCTCTGCCTGTACAATGGGAATGGCACGCTGTTAAGATTCTATTATTCGTATCTCTGACCCAGAATCGTTGCCATTTACAGATGCTAGGATTTTACTTTAGAATTCGCTTTTTCCCGAGGTAGTCAATTTTCCTTTTCCTATAAAACTGAAAGACAAATTTCCTTTTTCCTTATTGGAGATTTAAGGAAGACCTAATTGCCTACCTTCAAAGTACAAAACTGTTGAATTTTCAATCGGTATTCAATCAATATTTTCTACTTAAGGTTCGTACATACCAGACGGCGAGTGCGAATTTAATTGTAATATAGAGTGAATGTAACCGAAATTAAATGTTTCTTAGTTCGGTCATTCATTCGCCACTTTTACAATATAACCAAAAATAATGTAAATAATCTGTAAATGTTTTTTACTAATTAAACCACAACAGCATTGCTACACACTTTTTAGGACTGATATTTGTTTTTATACTTACTTTTAACAGTTTGTATGTAAGAATATTGGTATCACGGGTAGAAATCATTGTTAATTTTACATCTAATATTTCCAAGGCAATATTAATTTATTTAATATTTTCGATGGAAAAGCATTGGAGAATGTTTTTTAACGATTGAATGCTTAAGTAATGAACATGTTAGTACTTTTTAGTGGATAATGCTTCAGTAATCAACGGCCACAGCCAAGTAAGTATGGATTACCGGTCCTAGGCGATTTTTGGCATACATATTTGACCCCCTAGAAATGGCCTAAATAAAAACCAAATTTTTTTTGACAATTTTTATTTCGCGATTGGATTCTCCGATCGGAACGAAAAAAAAGACAATATGCAGTTCTTTGGAAATTATCAGAAAAAAAAATAATTCGGTTTTCGTTGATCACGTGATCGATTTTCGAAAAAAGACATTCAGCTATGAGAGTTGCAACAGTTTTTAACGAAGAAATTCTTACAATATTTTTTTTGTTTATTGCTAAATCTAGAAATTATTGCAAGAAAATATATTTGTACAGATATTAAAATAATTTTAAGCGTGTTGGTAACGACTGTCTAAAGATCATACAAAAAATAAATTGTCAAAGAAAAATAGTCGATTCTTTAATGAACTGTTATTTAGCAAATAACAAAAGCAAATACATACTAATTAATCTTCGACGCTAACATCAGCAATTACAATGCTTTCGTTGTCGTCCGTAAAATAATTCATTCAATATTTAAGCAGGTCTTGGAATTTTGAAAGGCGTCTTACAAATGACAAACAATAAACAATGAAAAAATAAATAAATAAAATAATTCAATTCGTTCCATCCAATTTATTTGGCATTCTTTAGAATAGTTACATTTCGGCATATGATAGCCATTTTCAGAGTTCTGCAAATTACATATAAAAAAGCCTGAAGATGACCATCACAGTCAGAAACATGTAGCTAATCCAAAGAATATAAAAAAAAATGAATGGAACGAATTATTGTGATGGTATAACTACAAATCTGAGATTGCTGCAGCAGTTTGTAGATGTTCTGCGAGCACCATGCAAATAAATTTGCTCGTTGCACGGTCAAGCGTAAATTTGTCCTCATTACATTCGCCTTCCATTATAATTACATTCGCGCTAGCCGTCTCATTTGTACAAGCCTTTAGAATAGATTATGGACAGTTTAACAAAATACGAGTAGGCGATATTCCAATAAATTCTTCAACAATTATCTGGTGAAATTTCGAAAAGGTTCATTTATTTAGAGATGGTAATAGTTTACGATCGAACTGCAACGTACGTGCGGTTAACTCCATGAAAATGTCAAAGTTCCCAATCGATATTCCACGACAAAAGTTGAGCAATGGTATTTGACAGAAAATTGTTTATTACACAAAAAAAAATGGCAATTCATTGCACAATAAGAAATAGGATGGGCGTAGCAAGGGCAGACAAGTACAATGTCAAGGAGAAAACCAGTACATGCATGCATCTACATATATTCCTAGTACATATGTGAACGTATAAGCATTTATATTCCTTTTATGATATTTCAATTTTATGTGGACAGAAGAGGAACAGACATATAAATTCATACTTTCCATGTGTGCTTCAAGTATATGTACATACAATAATACATAAGATAAGAAAATATGCATTTATTTAGGTAAGCCTTCCGTTCGCCCTGCATTCAAGTACCTGTATGCAAGCTCAACCAATATCGATTTCTTATTAGCACGAAAGGCTTCTTCACGCGGTTTCACGGTATTTTATTTAACTGGATGTTTATATAACTCAGTTAATTAATATGCACTTCGCTTGGCATTAATAGGACTAGATTTTTATGCGATTGCATTAATGTGCTGTAAAATCTATCATCGAAATAATACTGGGATTACTAATTGTCCCGGTGAAATTATAACGACTGGACGGAAAACTGTTTCACAATATTTTCCCACACTAATGGCACCTGCACTGGAATGTAATCTACACAGGATATGCCATCGAACTGGGTCAGTAGATTTTCTTGAACTTCTAATAGAAAATTGATTTTGAAACATACAACTGTTATCTATAGTATCAACGGCCTGAGACAGATACATTGGAAAAATTCTCAATATCGCTCATGCAATATCTAAATATGCTTAGAAATGATCTTTATGGCTAATACTAGATTAATAACATATTGGGTTTGTTTGTTTGTCTGATCTAAACAGATCCGAGGAATTTTACGCGTTTGTTTGTATTTTAGAGCATGATTTGTGCGTGTTTGTTTGTTTAGAGCAAGCAAATCCAGATCACAAAGAGGTTGCTCTTCCTGCTCGCGGTCCGACGTCCGAGCAATTACGAGCAATTTGTGCAATATAACCTACTCGCGCTAACACCGTGTTGTAAAATGTCGTTTGTAAATGTAATCTGACTTATAACTGCATCAAATATGCACGAAATAGATAATATAACGATACCAATGTGATTGATGTAAAGAACGGTCATTATATTTTAAAAACTTCACTTGGTAGGTACATAAATACTAGTATATGATGCATTTTTATTGTAGTCTAGATTCATTAATTTGAAAAATTATTTTTACTTTTCCTGTTCATAATAGCTGTGACAATCTAACAATAGTAAATAATAAAATTAAGGTTATATTGCAATCGAGCGCGTTTGTTTGTGCCATCTTTAAATCCAATTCTGAGACGCTCTGAAGTTACTCTGATGACGTTAGTAGATACTGCTCCAAGCACACAAACAAACAAAGCTATTGTGATACTACTAGGTAGCGTCAGCCCGGTATAAAAAAATATTTTTAAAATGCAATACTCTATTTAAATTGTTAAATTCCAATTTTAATGAACTCAGTGTCATCTGTTTTATTATTTTTAAATCATATGAAATGAGAATATCTGACTGCAATAGCCTAAAAGACGCTCCGGCATTAAAAAAAAATACGAATAGGCAGATACTCTCCTTTTATCATTAGTATAACCGACGATGCTATGGAGTTCTGTTGTCCAATATCCTCTGTTCGTATATTCAATGTTAAAGTAGTTAATTCAAATAAAATTGTGTGCATGAGACTCTTATAACTCAATATTGTTGATCGACTTTATAAGATAACGAAAATATTTGAGTGCAAACAAATGAGATGTATTTTTTAAATGGTTCGAAATGAATAGCAGTGTAAAACAACGCAGATAAAAATGTAATTATCTCGGGTAAGTAACATTAGCTTACTTATTCAATAACAATTACGATTTTTAATTAGTAATTCCAAATTTTACAATTTATATTAATCATAAAATAACAAAACGTTTAATTTTAAATTTCAAAATTCACCTTCCAGAAAAATTATCACGTTAACCGCCATAATTTTCATTAGTAAGTTACAGTTATTCCGCATACTATCAGGACAGTAGATTATCAGTAGTTATAGAGAGGCATCATTCGAAACAAACTTTTAGGGTCACAGTTTTGGATGGTAATCTTATAGGATCACGTTATTTTCACTATCTTGCAATGAATTTAGAGAGTTGTTAGATAACGTTGAGGTTGAACCTACATCTGACTAGGGAGTGAACCTGAGGTTCTGTACCCTTTCATCTCTGATAGAAGCGGCACGATCAAGCCGCTGGAGGTGAGTATTTGGAAGTAACTTGACATAAGTTACTATTCAGGGAAGATTTGGTGATCGTCATTTGGGTTATTAGATGATATACTTATACATATAAGAGGTTAAATTGGGTTTTAACATGATGGAGCACCAGTACATTCTCCGCATAATGTAATTAATTCTGCTGAATGTCAATACAAATGTGGGTTAGACAAATGGCGGTTATATCGAAAATCTAATTTAACCATTTTTTATGTATTATTTGGCTGGGTTTATTGTTTGTTTACTTATATTGATTTGTTTATTTATTAATGCTTTTGTAATTTTCATATTAAATAGTAATATTTATATAAGCAGTTGTTAATACAGGGTGCTCTATTTTAAAAAAAAAAAAAATATACCCATTTGAAATTGACTGAGTTTGCACTTTAGTAACGAGCACCAAGTATATTAAAATACAACTGTAAACCCACCTGCAGGTATAAGTAGGTCCGTACTATGATATTGTAAAATTTGATTCACTTATTCCAAGTGGTAATTAAATTACAATCGCTTTTCTCAAACCGTGCAAGCGACATAAATTTTAGAAAATCAAAGATATGTTGGAAATTGTAATGTAATGGAATGTAATATCTTATTTTTTGTATGTTTACTGACGCTTTTAAAAATGCAACAATATTAGGGGTATTGTATTTAAAAAGAAAGAGGAAGTTGAAGGTTGTACGGAGGTTACGAAACACCCTGAATAAATCCAGATACTTTTACGTTATAGAAAAATCACAACCCTACAACAATTTATGAAAACTGTTTTTCTTATCTGTCACCGTTTACGAGTTATAGAGGAAGTCCCGGCTGGTGAAACATCCTGTATAACACATGAGAATGCCCATGTGATCAAACAATTTAAAAAATTTAACTGTACAGCAGGTGTGCAACCGTGCATACACGTTAATTCTGGATAAAATCGAATCCCAGCAATTTTCCCTATCTTCTAATGTTGACATACCAATTAAATTGGATTAAAGATACATCTAAAATTCTTATTAACCTAAATTTAAGTAAAATAAATACACTGTAAGAAAATTGTTCTTTCGAACTGAAATCGATCCAAACTTTGATCTATCAAAATCTGCTATAAATATTTAATATTCATGTTCTAGTATTTAATTTAGATCTGTAGGTGTCTTTCTACTGATGCTTTATTTCCTGAGGGGAAAATTCTGAAGGTAAATGCCCTTGAAGGACTTACCACATGCAGAAATTTTCTACACCACCAAGAGATTGTTTGGCTGTTTATTGTGACATTTTATATCCTTTTTAAAAGAAATAGATAAAATAGTTTAAACCATGGCAATATATTAGTCGAAAAACACCTCTTGAATAATTTAGATGTAGTACAGACCTAAAGCACCGATATTTAACAATCGCTTTGTAGAGTAGATTTGTCGTGAATAATAGCCTAGGATCATCGAACGCGTACTATTGAGCATATTACAATACCTATTCTGATGGGAAATACGAACCCGAAATTGCGGTCAACTCTAGTTTATATATGTACGTACATACAAGAGCATACACATATACATAGTAATTAGTGAGAATAGTAAAGATTAGTAACAATGGAGAACTTTGGAATAGTGCATAAATAACATCTGAAATTGCAGAGTTGTTGTTGATCTTAATTAATATTACCTCTTGCAAGGGCGGTTCCACGAGGGGGGGGGGGAGGAAATTAGGGAAATTTCCCCTCCCAAATTCCGCAAACTAAGAAAAACTTATGATACAAACATATATGATATGCTCGTCTCAAGGATGAAAATTACTAAGTTTGTCCCCCCCCAATTTGGCTCTCTGGATCCGCCCCTGCCTCTTGATTATTATAAAATCTAATTGATGAAAAATTCCTATTTGACATAGATTATAAATAATCGTGCAGCCATTTTGTGTATCTATGTGTTCTAATATAAAGGCCGTTTTACACCTAGCTATTTATTACGCAATTTATTGGCCAATTTAAAATTTTACGTGTATAACACGGATTAAATACGTGTTATAGCTATGTGTAAAACGGCCTTAAGATATTTGTAATTATAGCAAAGCCTGATAAGTCGATGACCTCATAGTAAAGTGTATAAAATAAAATTGAAAAGCATTACAACCCTTTTAATTTTCTTTCTACGTTGAGAAAAAAATATTCTTTAAAACAAAGACACATATATTTGCCATTATTTAAAACAGATTTTTTTTAATCGAAATAACATTGTTATCACTGTAAGTAAGAAGAAATATTTCCATGTTTTAAGTAATCTTTTCGTGCAACTAAAACCCTAAACCATGAGTTCACTAATAATTAATAACCAAACACGAATTTGTGTTACTGATTGTTTACTATTTAACAAATCAATTAAACTCGATAACTATTTACATAACGAGAAGCATTTACTTCTGTCAACACACAAAACAATTCTCTTCCAATGTTTACTAAGCTAACACGAGGACAAGATTCAATCAGTAGATACAGAAGAACTCTATAATTGAAGCTTACCAATCGATAAATCCCACTTAAATGCTTATAAAATAAATCGACACTCAATACCCAAATTATATACATACATATTTGATGCTTGCTTAAATAACACAAATTACTGAATGTCTAGCTTGGCAAATTCTCTAAATGGGAACAAGAAATGTCGATTAAAAAATTAACAGCAAAAAGGCACACACATAAATTTAGCAAACGGTAATATACTCAATAAAATTTGCGTTCCTTTATATATGTAAATTTATTGAGGTTCGTGATAAAAGAATATAAATTGTAGTTGACGTTACAAACAGGGTCTTTTATTTACTATTAATTTTCCGAGACCTGGCATAACTATGTGCTTTAGACCAAGCAGAAATTCATATTGTTATTTATTAATAACAGTTACTGTTAGATAAAAATATAATTTCCGTTTAATAAAATCTTGTATTCGTTATCATTTCAGCGTATTATTGTAAATTTTAATGAAATAAATTTCTTCTAGTTATTAAAGCATGGTCGGAAAAGTGTGAATGCTCGAAGTTCTGAATGAAAATTAATATTTCTTGCCAGTAGCAACTTTTCCGACAACGGTATCCCGCTTTAAAAGAGTTTTTAAGATGTCAAAAATAATTTTAACCGCAACAAACATTGTTATAATTGGCTTGTGGAACTCAGGTGTCTAGTTTTTATACGGATGGTCCCATTAACCTTGTTAATACTTACTATTTAAAATGTCATAAACAAAGTATCGAAGTAATAAATACTTGCAATAGGCATCCGTTTAGCTCACAAAAATCGCCAATAAAATCTTTCTTTAATAAGAAACATATTGCCCTCCAATAAAATATCCGTAATTGAAATTTTTAAATACCTTGTTAAAGTTTTTAAATAAAAATGATTTTTTCATTTTACAGTGACAAATAAATTTTACTATGGATTAGTTCTTTTTGGTATCACTTTTTTATCTGTCTATACTCAACGAGGTAGTTTCTTCACTGACTCAGACAATATGAATATTATTGTGTTTTAATTCGAGTAACATTTTTTTAAGCGAACACTTGGTGTACTCTAACCTTTAATATAAACAAAGGCAGTTTTTTGCAACTAGTGAAATTGTTATTTCTTAATAAACTTGTAATCTGTTGTTAGCGTATGTATAAAAATTAAGGACTAGGGTATTTAAAGTTTAAAAAGTTTAAGTGTAGGTTTGAATACTGTTATAAACAATTTCATTCAATGTTGGAAGTTTTCTACTTGAATGTATCAATATATTCAAATGCGAAACAAGAGTTGTTCATTCCACTCTTAATTTATTACCATCGATAAAAGCTACATGTTTCCGCCGAAACTAGCCATCTTCAGGTTCTCTACAAGTTAAAAGTAATTGCAATTAATAAAATATTAAGTTGTTAAAAAGTTGTATGACGTGTATGACGTTAGCAAAAAATGCTTTTTACTGAATTTTTTTTATAGTTGTTGAAAATGAATGCAATACTTACTATAAAGTCATACGCAAAACACAAATTAAAATATTTTCACTAATTAAAAAACAGAAAAATGTCATTTCAAACATAAAACTACTGTGTTTCGACAGAGGAGTGGATATGAAATTAATATGCACTGTGTTGTGCACACATAAATGCTAAACTTTTTCAAAACTTTTAAATCGTATGAGGTTTGTGCTAGAAATAATATTAGAAATAAGGTAATGGCAAGAAGATAGTAAAAACGTATGAGCGAAAAATATATACCGAGTATAAAATAAATTTAGTAATAAATTAAAATGTTTGTACATATATGAAAATGAATGTTTTGCAAAAATAATAAATTGAAAGAAATTGAAAGGCACAAAACGAAAGAAAAGATAAATCTACTAAACGAACAGATAGATGCTACAGTCAAACCATTATTTAATGAGTTTTAAATTTTATTTTATTTTTATTTCCTTCTTTTTATATTTATAAGTTTTTCTTAATTTCATATATTCAATTTATTATTCTGAAGATGGCCGAAACATGTAGCTTTTATAGATGGTAATAAATTAAGAATGGAACGAACTCTATCTTGAGTCAAAGCAAATGAAACCAACATTTAAGAGATAAATTTTTAAATGCTCTTTAAAAGTTCCTGTGCTAAACCGTACCACATCAAATACCAAGTAATACTCTTATTAACATTCACATTCTTTAGTTACAAAAAAAAAAATTACAGTTACAATTAATAACCTTCAAATAGGATAACCTTCAAGGTGTAATTCATCGACAGAACATGATCTAAACGCATTATCCATTAATTTCGCCATTTAATAGCTACGTGAGTGCATAAATACTTAAAACCATAAAAAGCCGCCTCAATACGACAATCTCCAGCAAAAAACCCAAAAACAGAATAGTTATTTGCATCACTAGGCTAAAAACTACAGTTTCGTACTTGTGCACACAAACCGTACTCATACTCGCAAAAGAGTTTCTGGCCGTGTGATACACAATGTTTTTTGGGCCGACAAATCTTAATTTTGAATTGAAAATAGAAAAGAAGTTTTGGCACTAGGGAGTTGACAGTGCAAGTTAGCACACATATTACCTTAGTATTTTGACGTTTCCAAGAACAAATCTTTTTCTTTAATTTTCTT
>RXPK01004911.1:0-55262 GCA_004143645.1 Protaetia brevitarsis
ATCAGACGTTTCAGTAGAAAAATAAATGCATGGTGCTTCTACCACGGTATTGTATCACTCTGTAAGGTTTTATGAAAATCGAAATTTAGCAATTGCCGATATTCTCTTGTAAAAGCAGCTAAACTGACAAAATGATAGTAGGCAACTTCATTTGCTAACCAGATATATATAATTGAGGAAGAAAAATTGCAGGACGTCTTGAACAATAAAAAGGTAATCGCAATAGACTTGAAAAGATTACAACGAAGGAGTCCTAATGTAACTCTCACTAACTTAATCCATAATAAAATGTGTATAAACGTGTTTTGTACACATATACGTAATAACATAATGGTTATGGATGGTTGAGTAATTTTCATTTTGATCCCTCTTCGTACACACAGACATACACAACATCATTTTACGCCGAAGTTAATTTACATAAAACTGACTTTATGTTGAATAAGTAGACGAAAACTTTTGGGTTCACCGCAAAAGGAAAGTTGTTAACTAGAAAGCGCTGTTTAATCATACCCATAGAGAAGTACTATAAATATGTAATGTAACAAAAAACTCGTTAACATAACGCTAGCGGCATTAAGTTTGATAGAAATTGATAAATAGTTTTAGTTGTAGTGAAACAAGTTTAATAATTTAGTAAACCTTGAACGAAGTAGGAAACAATATTACTACTACATGCAGTAAGATTCGCTAAATCTAAGAAAAGAAAAATAAACTTGGAATAAACGGTTTTGAAGGTCATCTTCTAAACGCTAACTTATTTCCGTTATGAAGAAATCTACAATGTATTGGACAGATGTGTGACGGACATCATTTTAAAAGTATAAAAAACGGAAGTATTTGATCTGGTAAATTGTAGTTCCCCTTCTTTTAAGCAGTTATATCATTAGGCTACTTAGAAGGTGCTCAAGCTCCACATGAAAGTTGCTCCAAAGCTCCAGAGCAGTGCTCAAGCTCCACATGAAAGGTGTTCAAAAGCTCCTGACGGGCTCAAAAGTCCTAGCGTACTCAAAAAGCTCTGAGCGGTATTCAAAAGCTCCTGAGCGTGACAAGCTCCAATGGAAAGTTGCTAAAAGCTATGAGCGGTGCTCAGAAGCTCCTGAGCGGTGTTCAGAACTCCTGAGCAGTGCTCAAGCTCCTTATGAAAGTTGCTCAAAAGCTCCTGAGTGGTGCTCAAAAGCTGCTGAGCAATATAATAGAAATATTCCGATGTGTTGCTAGGCTGGGTCAAACTAACAAAGACACGAATTTTGATTCACACTCCTCGCTAGCTCAAATGGTAGAGCGTTCGTTCTGTAAACGAGAGTGTGAGGGGAAAATTTTTCATGAGAAAAATTCCTCTTAGAATTTATTACAGTTATTAGCAGAAATACATTTATTCGTTAATGACTGCATAATATAAGAAACTTGCAATTATTGCATAATCGCCGAACTGCCGGCCATTCAATATCTGTAATTGTATCCTTCAATTTCATTCACACTCCTGGCTAGCTCAAATGTAGAGCGTCCGTCCGGTAAACGAGAGTGTGTAGTATGAATCCTACGTGAGGGGAAATTTTCTTTGGGAAAATATTTATTACAGTAATAATCAGAAATGCATTAATTCGTAATGAGTTAATATTAAACATAACATTTCCTGTAAATAACTTCACAATAAAACAATATCTCTTAGTTATTAGAGAATTTAACTGCAACTTCCGGTTAATATTTTTATAATATTTTGATTCTATACAAATAAAATTTAAAAATGTAGTGTGCAAGTTTTATTTTGATTGACAGTATATGTAACGTAGAAAGAATATTGAAAATAAAATACCAAAACAAGACATATAAAGGAACACATCAAAAACTAAAGTTAAAAGAAGCAGCATAGGGATCCTCAATACCACTACTCCGGATGGGGTTTTAGTACTCAAGGAGATGGCTAATTAGGTTACTATTATTAACGAACTATTCGAGTTTGCTTGCATATGATTTTATTTCGTGGTTGGTGACAGATTCCTTCATAACAAGTGAGATTCTCTCAACACCCAAAATCTTATCTTCATTTTCGTGTTATTTTTTAAACGAAGCTTCAGCAAATTGACCATGCATGCAGCAAATACCTAAAAACATTATTGCATTCTTCAAGTGTTAACCAAAACGAATTTCACTTAAAATACTTTCCATTACATATGCATAAAGTTAGAATTAATTAATTTTACGAAAAGGACCAAACAGTTTTACCAGTGGATTACCACAAGCATCGACAATCTTACAATGACAGTTAGCCCAGAGTACAACCAGGTGGCATTTGAATTGCTTCATTATATTCTCTAACTTTATACGGCTCTCGTTCACCGCGTATTTCGGGCTCGGGCGTAAATTGGCACCACCAGATTCTCTCCTTCTTCATAAATCCCCACGCTCGCTGCCGCCTCCATCTTTCACGATTTCCCTAAAATCGCTTCCAATTAAACAAATCCATCCGTCCCCACCTTAGGCAGTGCAGCGCGAGATTAATGTTTGGGAACCGACGCAATCCATTTCATTAATTAGAAAGATATCCGAATATTAACCTGAAATTCCGGGTTAATCGTCTGGCTAGGCAAACATTTTAATCGCCTCGGGTGTTACTCGAGTGCTGAGCATCGAATATTTTACTTGTCAAAAAGTTATCTTTATCTTGCTCTCTATTGGCAAGCCTGTATGTATGAGCATCTTGGAATTTGCCGTAAGGATTAATTATGTTTTGGTGGATGTTGGTGACGTAAGCATTAATTAGAAATATATATTTGGAGGTAATTACACTACAGCTTCTTGTAGTAATGAACCTATGCCCAATTGCCAATTCGACGAAACCTAAAGGATTTACAAGTATCTGCTGAAACAAATTAATATGAAGCTTAAAGTAATTGTAGTGTTGATAATTGATCCAACAATATTAATCGAATTATGATGCTTCTTTTTAGCTTTCTAGACGCTTATCGATTTCTTAATTGAGTACATGTTTGGTCTAGCACTAAGTTTATTAATTAACTTTTTACCAAATATCTTCGTTGAATTAAAATATAAATAAAGAAAGAGCATTAATGATCATTAAACTAAATTCACTTAAATACTACTTATTTATTTTTAGCATTCGCGTACGTCACATATAACCCTTACTTGGGCTTGCTGTGTAACTCTCCGATAAAGACTTTCCTGACTCCGTTTGGGCACGTTTCGTTCGAGAGCAATCTACATTTTTCTTGTACCACAAACATATAAACATTCGCTTGCGTATCGATACAGCGCACAATAGAGACCTCATGAGTAATCTCATTATCTACGTGATTCCCAGTCTAAAGAGGTAGGGCCATTTATTGGCGCAGTTGGGAACTCAAATTCAACATTTAAAAATAAGCGGTCCTAACAATAAAATTTATGAAAAGCAAAATCATAAAGTTGTAAGCCAAAAAAACATGGAAACAATTAATTTAGTACGGGGACGCTAAATTAGTTAATAAAATTAATTCTTAAACACATACAAGAATTAGAAATAGGTTACAAGTCAGAATTAAATAATTTGTCGTTGTACTTCTTCATGTAAATAGTCTTCAGGTCTGTATGAGTTGTATACGTACTCAAACAGAACACTGAAGACTATTTACATGATGAAGTACAAAAACAAATTATTTAAATTGAGCTGATTTTTGGGACTGCGCAAAATTTAATATTTCGTTTATTGTTGTTAAGAATAATCTATTACTCGTGAACCATTTACCCATGATTTTGCAACAAAATATTCAACAGTCTTTCAGTTTCTTTAATATTTGGACAACAAAGTGCCGCGCTAATGTCATTATGTACACACATAGTTATGTATGCAACTATGTTAAAATTTGAAGAATAATTAATAATGTCTTGTAAGCTTCTTACACTATGAAATTATTAACGAATTAATGTGTTTCTGCCGATTACTGTAAAATAAATTTTAAGAGGAATTATGGCCATGAAAAATTTTCATCCAATATGCATAGTTCGCAGAACTGTCAAGCTTTCAATATTTGTAATGTATATGTCAATTCGCATATGGATCCATACTCGTCGCTAGCTCAAATGGTATAGCGCTCGTCCAGCGTTTCATGGGGAAAGTTCCTCTTAAAACATATTACAGTAATCAGTAGAAATACATTAATTCGTTAATAGGAATGCCATTTATAAAAATAAAAAGAATTGCGCTGTGAAATCCTTCTTATAAATGGCAAATAAGACTGTTACATATTTTCTGCATATTAAACCAATGCTACTGTCAGTTCCATATCTAATCATCATGAATTGTAGATGCCCTCTCAAACTATTATATTAAGGAGGTATGGTGAAGACAAGGCATGGTGAAGACAAGGTTTCTAGTACTGTGCGCAATGAATGTCACAGCTAATAGCTACGTTAAGGATTCTCTTTTAACGCTCTAATTAAGAAGGCAAAATTGGAGAGAACCTTCTGGGAAAAACAGGCCCACTTAATCTACTCTACCCTTCTAAAATACGTGATGAATAGCCGAGTAAGTAGTAAGCGAAATTATTGATTCGGATAACCTTAATCAAGGAATCTATCAAACGATATCATTTAGGGGCCTAATAAAATATTCATTAATATCTTAACTTATCTGATTAGGATCATGCACTATTTTTCCGCCATTATTAGGCATTATGTTCAAGTGGTTTTTACAATCACTTGTCAACTCATTGATACTGTATGATATTTCATCTCCGTCTGATTATGAGAATTAGTAATTTTAACAGCAAAATAGTAACCTTCATATGTTTCAGTAACAATTTTCTTCTACATATTTTTCTTTAACACAGTATATTTTTTGCATAACATATAGATCTTTACTATAAGATAAGGAGAAAGCAATAACTAGCTTCACTCCACAAAGATCTCTTTATTTCAACAAATAATATCTTTGGTTAGTTAATTAATATTTACCTGAAGATGCGGATTGTTTTGCGCGAAACCGGTAGTTGAAATCAAAAGATATTTGGAGAGTATTCCTAGATATTGCTTTCTCTTTGTTTTGTTATTGTGCATCCACATTACGTTAACACTGACTTCTTATGAATCTTTAGACAGTTTTGCTTACTTACTTAATTACTTCATTACTTTCTAGGTTCTGGTAAGATGAGGAAGATACCTATGTTCTGCGGCAACAAGAAGACTTGGCAAGGACAAGCGTCTGTGTCTAGGCTCAAAGAACGCTAGGTGAGATGATTAGGTGGTTACCTTAAACCTAGTCCAATTTAGTCTAAAGCGTAAATGTCTCCACTAAGCTGAAGCTGTGAAATAGTGTAGCTTTTTCGAACTAGTAGGTGTGAATTTAAATTGCGTAGACTAGTGAAAGCTGTACTTAGTCATGTAACATTTAACTTAAAAAAAAGCTTCCTGAACGCAATGATCAACATAAAATACTAGCTTTATACATAATAGCTAAATTTGGATGTTTATGTAGTTTGGTGTACTTGTACTTTTGTAATCCTCAAACATTTGTGAAGAACTTTTCTGAAAGTATTATACTAATATACTAGGGATTTATGTCATCCCTATTGGAATTCGGAGGAAATTTTGACTATCTTTCAGCATATACATACATTTGCACGAATACACCATCTTCAACGCAATTTCGATCCGACAATACCATGACGTTAGTAAAATTCCAGAGTGACAGGCCAATCTAAATGTGATTCTTTGTTATCACGCTATTTGTCCTTGCATTGTATAGGTTACTGTGTACCTTTATGCGAATGAAAAGCTACGTTTATTACAAATTTTTAAATGGCCATCCCATGGTTGTATTATTTAGGATGTCGCTGTTCGACAAAGAAAGGCTCCGTCTGAAATATACATAATGCACAGACAGATGCCTGCGACATTTTTGGCAAAATCCGTTACACCGAAAATATAACAACGATGTTTACATGATAATGGTGGCAAGGCATATTATTATTCAGGTGAGTTTCAGACCAGGCTCTCTGTTTTCAACTTTCTATGTCAAGACAGTGCCTTTTTAATCTCATCCACTACCTTATTTGCTTCGCTAAATAAAGCCCCATCTAATATCTTAACCACAGGAGCGAGCTCTTAGAAAACAAACGCTTTCAAGGTATTAATAACCTTTGTTGCGGTGGATTTTGAACAAAATAAAGGACTATGGATAATGTCATGCATATAAAGCAAGATTTTCTCTAACAATTAGTTTGTCTGTTTATTCTACATATATATAGATACATTAGGAAAAGCCAACTTTTTCCTCTATGTTATTATTTTGTTTCCAAGATACGTTTCGTTATTTGCTTTTCAACATATGTAGTAAACAAAAATTGTGTAGTTTGTACTTGTAGAAGAAGAATCATTTTTAAGTCTATATCAAAATATATTTTCATATTGTCAAAACATGATTTTGAAAATCCTTTGGGCACGTTAAATCAGCAATATTGCACAGCTAAAAAGGACTCTGTAAAACAAGGAATATTTCATTGCTACCCGTTAAATGAAGCATTTCTTTCAGTTAATACATATTTCTTTTAGTTACTACTATTTCTTTCATCAAGTAATACATTTTTTCACAATTTTTCTTCCTAAAAAGTCTAGATATATATATTTAACGTATTTTGTCCAAAATATATAAATGACGATAATCTCTATCCAAAACGCTAATAAGGTCATCTGAAATATTGCTACGGTTGATTTTAAATTTAGCTTTGGGACGAAAAATCCCTATGAATGCATGAATGAATGTTGTCAATTTAGTGAAACGAATAAGGACGTTTTACCATACAATTGATCAATCGAGAAATTATATATCCAAATTTGTATATTTTATGGGTTACTAGTTAGTAAAAAATCATTAGTTCTGTTTGAACTAAATGTATCGGTTCGTAAAAAGAACAATCAGAAAAAACAATTATCTGGAAATAAAGACATTTGCATTATTACTTAAAATGCTCATTAAAAGATTGAGGACACCTACATGTGAGTAACATTATTTGCAATAATCATGACTAATTTTTCAGTGGAAATGGCACATCATTAATTGTTGACAGAAAGCTTGTATTCTGGAGTGAGAGTACATTTTAACGTTTGACTAATTACTTTTATTTCATTCTCGCCAAGAATTTCCTGAATATTTTTTCTTAATTACTATCTTGTTCATAGGATTAGGGTAAATTAAATAATGAGATTACTCTTGAAAAAAAAGTTAAAGAACGATAGAATATCATCTGCCTGATAAAACAGGGATTTCCTCGTATTGATCTTTAGCAAAGTTTGCCTTAACTGAATCATCTAACTTAGAGACACCTGTGACATTATCTTACAAAACTTTACAAATGTGAAGTTAACTTGTAAACATCGATATATCTTCCTCTTCCTATAAAATGTCAATTTTAATTTAATCTCTTTCACGTCTTAAAGGAAACCCAACAAAAATTAAATTCCATTAAAAACTACAATATAAGTGTGTTTTGCAACAATGTGTCATCCGAAACCTTTTTAGGGTATCGTTGTCGCTTTATTTAGTTTTCTATTTTTAGTGGAATTTATTTTATTTTTTATTTGGAATTTTATTCCTCAACTGTATGTTAGTTACCACCAGATTACGAACTAAATATTTTTCTCAGTGTAGAAGCAAGACCACTATTCCATTTTGATTCATAAAGTTTATTGAAAGCTAATAACCTTTCTTGTCGTATTTTACCATAATGATTTGCACAAATTACACAAACATAGACTGAAAAAACTTTAGTTTACATTTTTCTTGCACTACATATCAATAAATATTTGACTATTTGGAATATGCAAATATGCAACGATCAAAAATTGAACAGTAGATTGAGAATTTAGCAGTTATCTACATGAAATGGAGTATTTCAAGATAAAATCTCCATTGAAAATTCTAAAAAATCTAATCTCGGCGGGACACTATACATACTATACTTATACAGAGGCACAGAAAATCTCGAAGTACCAAACAATAGCTGAAATAGATTAGTAAACGAGCTCTAGAGCATGCTTCATCAGAGTTGTCCAAAATCCGTTTAAAATTTTAATTAAAGTATTTAATTCAAAATAATATTGGGTCCAGAGAAAAGAAGAGAGCTATGTGACATTAATAATAAAAGGAATTGATTGTATAATACGCAATAAACTATTCATAAAGTGCTTACACTCCACTGGTAGTCATCTTGAGTTGGTGCTCTTATGTTTAGTCAATTTAATAGATTGCTTTGACAATCACTTAAAACTTAAAATTTAGACGGCTTTACTATTGAACCATTTCTCAAAAATAAACTTCTAAACTAACTAAATTAAAATTTTTACTTTTTGGGAGGTAACGAGTGAGAATTTGACAAAGAAAAAATAATAAAAATATATAACATGAGCGTTGCCATGTGCAAACGTTAGCCGTTGAAGGGTTAAACCGATGCATAATGAATGATATATTAATTGAAACTAGAACACAAATTAAAATTTAATCGTACATGTATATATCAATTTACAATTAGAATAGTGAATTCAGTAATGCTGTGTAATATTACCTCGCTAATAAATAATGTTATCTGACGCTTGAAATATATGATTGCATCTCGCTATAATCTGAGATGCAGAGAGGCTTGATAGCACATGGAAAACTAATATTCATTAACACGATGGTCAGTATTTCTAAATTTATATTTGTTCTTATATTGTATTGATGTAAGTGAGAACGTTGATTAAAAGTAGTGAAGCATTAACATATACGGCAATCGTAAATATATGCTGTCAACACCCTTAAGCCCTTGAGAAGCGGTTTACAATGTTTTTGGCAATGTTCTGTTAATGATCTTTATAATAAAAGGGTACTACCAGTTTGTACACCAATATGCATACTGACTTAAACGTAGTCAGTATGCATATTGACACATACCGTGGTTAGTGTACCCTCTACGCGTGATATGCGCGGCCGCCATTTTTCGCAGCTGCCGGCGTATCCACTGGGTTCCGATGGATATCTGGTGCAGCAACTGTCATCCGAGTCCGGAGAAGTTTCCGGCAGCTGGTATGCTTGGCACTGCTATCAAGTACATGCTGTGTTTTCGCATGCCTCTCCGTCCACTGAAATATCTGCGCACTTTCACTCTCACGCACTGCCGACGTGTGTGCCTGACGCGCTCCACAGAAGTTTCCATCGCGCGTTCTCGCTTACTGTAGAGTATTATATTATCTCACCCGCTTCCCACTTGATATTTGAGTCTTTATACGGCATCCACATAAGTGATTATTCATAAAAATAATTCTAAAAATATGTTAACAACAATAATAAATCAAGGCTAACACCTGTGCAGTTTATTATTCTTCTTATTTGATAACAACAAGCATTAAGCTTAGATTATTATTACTAGTAATTCACTTCAGAATCAATCGTAATATCTGAAAGATTTTTAGTTAGAGTATTACCTCTTAAAAAAAAAAAAATAAGTTTTATCAGAATTTAATTTTAATTTATTAGCTGCCAAGCAGTTATTAGCAGCTTCAAGTGATTTACTTTCGTATCTAAGCAAAGAAAGTGTTTGAATTATAAATTAGATATAAAATCATTAAAAAAATATATTGGAAAAAATAGGACAAAGTTTCGAATCTTGAGAATCCATAGAACTATTAGAAATAAATTGATTTACATATGCTTATATGTCTGATACTGATAGTAACTAACGATAAATCGTGCAGAAAAGCGCACAGTATTAAATAAAACATAAGCTTCCGACCTAACCTAATAAGCAAACAGCTAGCACCAATAATCCGATAAATGTACTTGGTGTAGCGTTCACGTGTACTTACTTCTTGTTAGTGAAATGAAGCGAGTTGGTTATATAAGCATACCTATTGCGGTATGTGTCAAAGAATTCAACCGAAAGATAGATACTGACTTTTTAAAAGAATTTCCTGATTGACACATTCAAAAACTTTACCTGGATGTAACGAGATCACTAAGAATTTTTGTGGTTCGTCAGTTGCATTTATTATGTTTTTAATTACCTTAATTAAAGCTAAGACGGTAGGTAGATTTTTTTTTATAATAATCATATTAATGCGGGCAAAAGTAAAAGTTTTTTTCCGAAATAGTTGACCTAGTTTTAAACGAATCCTCAAAAATGTCTCTTAGCGCAGGTAAAATTATTATTGGCCTCTACTTATTTACTAAATCTTGATCATAGAAAGAGGTGATTTTCCGTAATTTTAAGATGTGAAGGAAAATATTGCTTCTATGGAGCATTTGTGGGTAAACCTTACTTTTTGTTTACTACCTTTGAATAGGTACATAAATGTCAGAATAAGTAATGTGAATTAATAACAAATACACTTCGACTTTATTAATGGAAAAGAAGTAAAAAGGTTAATTGGGTATTATTCAAGTATTCTTATATTCTAATCCTTACTTTGTGATATAGCTTCAGTAATTTAAATGACGGTTGAAGTAAAAAACAATTAATGTCGAAACATTATGTTAAAGGATAGGTTGGTTTTTTAAATTAATGTTTGAGTTACTAGTCTGCTACGATGCTTTACCCTTGTTATCTTATTAATTTAATATTAGAGAAATACAGTTCTAGTAGCTTTGGAAAAGGAAAAAGCATCGAAACCAAATATTGTAGTGATTGTCCAAAGGAGGTTATACTCCGATAAACCATTCAAAAGTGCCCCTAAAGTTATCGGGCTGAAATTAAAGCAAGCACTTCTGTCATACATACCCTAAATGCCAAAAATTAGCTGAATCCATGTCACCCCATTCGAAATATTAGCATAAGGGTGGAAAAATTTAATATCATTTTCATACTTAAGTTATTACGTTCAAAAAAATTATGTAAATAAACACTGATTATGGGCATTCTACAAAAAAAAAAAACCAGGACTCGTTCACACGTTCACTCAATTCAAAGTTATCATTATTTTCCCCTTTTCAGGGGTGGTTTCTTTGAGTTTAATTTAAGGTACCAACTTGGCTTTTTGGTATATTAAACTGCATACATTTAGGTTTATTATATACATTTTTTTTTACGCTTTTCAGTTTTTTCTACGTGGTAGAACATGTAAAAAAATAAAATCTCTTTGAATGATCTTGGTAGGAGCACTTTGTCGTTGTTTATTTTAAAATAATTATCTATTCATCAATTTCATCTCGAATGGGGTGGCATTGATTGAGCTAATTTTTGGTATTTACAGTATGTGGAATAGTAGTACACATTTGCTTTAATTTCAGCCCGGTAGCTTTAGGGGCACTTTTCAATGGCTTGTCGGAGTAGAACCTTTATTAGATCCAATAAACAGTTCCCTATACCTAAAAGATTTATAAATCTGGGTCTAATTCCGTCATATTACTAAATAATCGATGAATTCATGCCAAAATTGAGACCAACATAATTAATCTGAAGTAAAAGTGGGATAAGTTCTAAATTCTGAAGTTAGTTTTTTTCCAATTCCAATTTTCCACTAATCAAAAATCATATCTACTATTAATATTGAAACGTAAACATGGCTACTGTTTATCGTCGAGGGAATTTAGACATATCAATTAGAGCAAAACGTGGAGAGACTGAATCGCCCGTGACAGCTTCAATTTAAAATTCCGCTACTTCATCAAGCAACATTTCACATTCTATTATTTCTCACGAGCCATTAGTCACGTTTACGCGCTAAGGTGTCGGCAATTTTCTCGTTCCGACATTTCCATATCCTCACGTCGTTGTACACGCGAGAATAGTACAAAAATAACTACGATAAATACCTGCAGACGTTACTCGAACCGTTTGCCTTTTGTCGGGAAATATTTAATAGGAACGAAATTGAATCCGCCTCGCGTTCGATTCTAGAATTGAAAATGTTAAGGTGGTAACCGATACGTACATATAAATCTACCACCTCCACAAACATCGATAGCGGTCTTCCGGCAAACAATGTAATACACCCTTGAACCGCAAGACTAAATCTCATTTAAGTATCCGCATCTTAGTTCGACCGAGTATCTTTCTTGAATTACACTTCTCGGGAACACCTTTCTTCCATTTTATCTGCCCACGACCGACTCCATTATGAAACGGATAATTCCGAGTTCTCTACGTTCGGTTAATTGAAAACTCTTTGAAGTGTTACCGCTTCTGCTGACCTCTTTTTCGTTCTGCCGCGAAATTCATTCTGGAATTACTTTCTATTTATTGAACTGCAAACTAACCTGCGATCCTAAAACGAACGAAAGAAGAACTAATTGAATAATTCAGTTGGGGGTTTTATCTACCGACAACAAACTAAATTAGAATGTATTCGTTTCGCTGGTGGCCACGTATATCAAGGTGGGTGAATTATTTAACCAATCACGCCTCCGAGGGAAACAAATTCGTGAAACAAACATGTCCGCAAAATGAGTTGGAAAACTTGCAATTGGTGGAGCTTTTAAATATAAATATACTCTTAGCATAGTTATTTTGATGACGTAAACAAAAGTCGCACAAAATTTGAATTATTTACCCAACTTTATCGAGAAGGATTTCAAATCGTTAATGTAAATAATTGAAGAAAATCAAATTCACTCATATCAAGGATATCTTTATTAAAGCAGGAACACAAGGATTTTTAAAAGCCCTTTTTTAAGTATGTCACTTTACGGATAGTTTTCCACTAAACAGACTGGTAGAGTTTGCGTCAACATAAAAATGAGATAAACCGGAAATTCTTTTTTCCACAAGGCAAATTTACCTTTGTTTTCGTTTTAAGTCCATTCCATTTACTTTACGGTTAAGTTCTATTTAATATTTATGGATTCTCCTATGTTTACTAAAGAGTCACATTGAGGCAAAGCCAAACAAAGCAAAACTTTATTATAGAAATTGTACTTCATTAATAAACGAAAGTCTATTCATATATGCCAACAGAAGCAAGTGAAGGCAATTATTTTTGAATTACATGCACACTTCAATATTTTTTCATTTTTTGTAGTTAAAGTGTTGCATGTGAAACGCTTTGAGGATGTGTTTTAGTTCTTCTCTACAAAGCCAAATACAAGTGGTAGAGGTGAAAGAGGAATGTGGTATGTTGTACAGCTCTATTTTCTATTAAGTCTTTGCTAATTCAATCAAATTTAAACCTATGTGAAGCTTGGCCGCCGAAACGACTCTAAAATGGCTAGAACAAGAAGAACTATTACGAAGCAAACAGGGAAGCAAGATATGGAGAGGGTGCGAATTTCAAAGAAGGTAAGAGACAGAAAAATTGTATATTAGGATCAGCATTGTAAATCGTGAAATGTTGAAGAGAAATAGTTTATGTCTAACTACTACTACAACTAATTGACCACGAACGAATACGTATTGCTGTGTACTGACTGAATTTGAAAAATGCAAAATGAATAAAATAAATTGAAAAATGAAATTAACTAGCTCGACGGATAAAAATTTAAAAGGGCGCAAAAGAACAATTAATTATTAATAATTAAACTCAGAGTTACCCTCTCGAATTAAAACATGAATCTAATCTCGAAAAGTAAAAATGTGGGCGAAAGAAATCTGACTTTCTTAATTCCCCAGAAACTGAAAATATGTAATAAAGTAAAAGAACAGTTTTTGAATGACGTTAATTAACAACCAAAAATTTATTAAAGAGAAAAAAAAAACAAGTTAGTTATAATTTGCAGAAAAAAAAAACCGTGAGCATAGGGTTCTGGCCCAAATCAAAAACTGCTATAGATTCTAAATGACAATAGAACAATGCTAAATCCTATATCAAAGCAAAAAACAAATTTGTTCAAGAAGATAATCCTTTTTATATCAAATCAATCCACGTAGTTCCAAAATTAGAACAAACTAAATTAATTGTGAACAATTCAAGCAAATTTACAAAAGAAAAATTTAAATACAAGCACAATGCTTCTATTCACCCAACCCAAGGTGATTAATAATAATTAAATACAAATCAGCAAAATTAAAAAAACGAAAAATTTAACTCCTTAAACTAAAATATCTTCCCGAACAAAAATAATAAATGATCTTTTATCTAAAATGTGTACACAACAATATAATAACAATTATTATTACGCGAGCCTTGATGGACAGAATAAAATTCAATTTAAGCGAAACAAATCTTTAAATCAAAAGTATTAACAAAATGGCAGCAAACAATTACAAATTTCATGTACTCACGCTCTAACATCTATCTCGGAACTGAGTG
This sequence comes from Protaetia brevitarsis, assembly GCA_004143645.1. Classification (NCBI taxonomy): domain Eukaryota; kingdom Metazoa; phylum Arthropoda; class Insecta; order Coleoptera; family Scarabaeidae; genus Protaetia; species Protaetia brevitarsis. The sequence goes on from RXPK01004911.1 coordinate 14,215, forward strand.
ATAAGGTTAAACAGTCGTATATATATAAACAGCTGCGTGCAACGCAACGCACAAATCATCGAAGAAAACTACTAGAATAAACAAAGAACAACAAGAGGAAATAAAAGATATTTTAAATGACTGAAATTAATTTAAAAAAATTGAACACATAAATAATTAAATCATACAATCAATTCATTAACAAAATCTTATATAAAAATAAACATTTCATCTGTGAAAACTTTCCCTAAACATTGACAAAGGCTGATCGGAGTAAACACGACAAAATCTAAATTCGCGAAAACCGGGGCGCCAGACCACAGCAGTATGTATGATTTTGCTTCACATTGAAGATAGTATTTTCAATAGTTACCCTCAAAAGACTCACACTTTTTTAGGACACACGTTTTTTTCATTAGAATCTTGCCTAAATTAGATTAGCTAGGTTCTGTCGTCCATCTCAGCTAAATTACCGTCACAGATATTGATACAAGATCGTGATAAAGAGACTATGGCATTGAATAATGAGCTAGACACAAGAAACGATCATTAATAACACATTGGGGTATGAGTTCCATTACACGTTCTCCCTGCTACAATTCGTATCATAACAGGAGGAGGAAAGTGAGGAGTTAGAATCACTGTCCGCTCTGTCGAGTTCCATTAAGGGCGTGACGCCTAGGTTTAAACGCAAATCCCTTAACGTTTATTTGACAGCGTTCGACGTGGTGGAATCCTCGAATTTATGAATAGGTTAAGGAATGGATTGTCTATGTGGCTAGTAAACGGCTCGATTTATTCAATAGTCCAAGTAAGGTAACTATGCAAGAGAATAATAGCAATATATTTATAGAAGGAAAGTGTGATGGCACAATCTCACCTAATTTTTAATTGTTTAATAATAGCATTAATGTAGGTTTGTTTTGTTATTAAGTAAGTAGGTTAAGAACAAATAATTAAGTAATGAAGGTCGTGAGTTGCTGCATTTTCAAAACACAAAGCAATATCTTTTAAAATACTGATATCTCTTGCTCCTTCCATCAACTTCGCATTAAACTATGCAAGAAACCGATTACTCGAGTAATTGTAGAAGTTCCACTCGAGATATGATTAATTTCTCTAATTAATTTTCCATCTACTGGAAGGATCACAACTACATGTATGTATAGGACGAGGAGAATTCTAGTGGAAGTACGACTAGCTCGATCTTAATACTAAAACGCTACCATTTGTCACAGATGGGGTTAAACCTTCGGTGGGTCTCCTTAAATCATCTTAAATAACGTTTTAGTAACTTGAGCATATTTGCGCAATGTGTACACAACCGTTAGTTAGTTATTTCGCTTTTAGGATACCTAATCTTGATTAAGGTGGCTAATCAATCATGGCACGAGACTCGAAAGCATGTTCCAGAAGCGTTGCCTTTAGAAAAAGATATTTCCAGACCGACCGCTCGTAATAAATCCGCATAAAAAAATTAATTTCTGTAATGTATTCATTCGATTTCCCAAGATAATATCCCATTTGTTAATCATCCCCATTTCTCTCCCTCATTTTCTCGCAGCTTTCCAATTAATCAAACACCAACGTAAAGCGTTGGACACGAATTTTTTTCCTTTTCTCTTTTCGAGGCGCAGTTTGAAACATTGAACCGTCTTCCATCTCTTTTCAGCATCCTGCCTCCTTACCGATAGCAGGACGGAAAAGTTTCCAATTGAAATTCTCGATCATTTATTTTTTGGTTGTTTTTGCCGACAGGAAAATTATTAATTGGTGTTCGATTCTTCTTATGCAAACAATGTCAGAGGACGGCTAGTGCACCTATTAAAAATCGTATGAAAGGCGTTCAGACGATATATGGGAGTAAAAAAGATAGAGGTATTGTTCTTGCCGTTTTTGAAAAGAGTATTTTACGACCGTTTTTTTTTTTTATTCCTTTCACATGATTAAAGATGGACTCTCGAAAATCACTAGTTCGTTCCAGTTAAGAAAAGAAACATTAAACAGTAAGAGTAGCTTGGAATTTTAAAAACACTTAACATTTTTGTGGATATTTCTGTTATAAGTGTGCTGATAATCCAAGCATTGCACTGAATTGACCTGAATTATTATAAGAATTAATGTCGTCCAAATTTTTATGAAATGTGTTAGGTGTTAGTTTAGAAATTGGTAATGTATTTTATTAATTTGTATTTATTTCCAGTAAACTATAAATACTTAGACTACTTATATTATACACAATATTTTGTTATAACTTTAAAATGAGGTATTTATATTTTACTGAAACAAATAAACTTTAAAATTTATCTAATTCATTTAAATATCGTATATCCAGAGTCAAGCTTTCTATCTTTGCTAAGCTATAAATACTGAATATTAGAGTATCTTAGGAAGTCTTACGATTGCAATAGCCCCATCTGCATGTAGACCACGAGGTAGTATTTATTTATTTAGTAGGCAAGAAGATCCCGTGGAAGCTATTGTTGCTCAATATTATTGTTACGTTTAAATATTTGCGATAATATATTAACATACTATAATTTTAATTACAAATAAAATATTTGTAAACAATACAAAAATTAAAAACAATTTAAAATCTAAAGGTAGATCCAATTAGCGTAAACAATTACATCAAAACATGTTTTATCCAGAACTCCTTGAAAACTTAGTTATTCATTAATCACTTTGAATTTCCAGGAAATGTACACAATAAATGCCCTGTGCGTTGAGACAAATGAATTAAACTAGTATATTTGTGATTAAATAATTAGATATTCTAATACTTATGTTAAACCATACCGAACAGAATACTAATTTATATTCTACATTGATGATTTACCCGGTACTTACAAAAGAATGACACCTACATATTACATACAACCTTGAATATTATAATTTTTTCGTTTTTTCCTAATGTAAATAAAATATGTAAATGCAACATTTTCTTCCATAACATAATGCGTTAGAAATACTCGTACTTCTACTAGAGGTAGACCAACTGATCAAATGAGGATCAAAGGACCTAAACAGGACTCAAGCCTATTTTTTCTCTATTTTCCAACTGGAGCTTGGCGTGAATCTTATTATCGGAACTCAGCTGTAGAAACGCGCCGTACAGCGTCCAATGGTATGCACAGGTAATTTGTAAAATTAAAAGGGAAATGCAATTTATTATAAAATGTCGTAGATGAAATTGGTTGATAGCAATAACCCCGAATAGTATCAGAATACTTACCTGCCAGAGAAATTAAAAACAGAATTTTATCAGGTCAATTTATGTATTGTTAAATAATTGTAAGCTAGTTTAAAAAAAAATAACACAGAAGCTCCAAAACTAGATGCTCTACATAAACATGCATGCGAAGGAGTAGTAATCGCGTCATCTGTCAATAACTTTTGGGGTTTGTAAAAGATTTGGTTTTCAGTTTGGTTTCTAGCACTGTAGGTAGGATTTCACGTTCTCACGCATTTACGTTTTCTTCGACGGATTTTGTCGAGACACTCAACGGTAAGTATTACGTCTTACGCCATTTGGTTTTTTCACATCTTTCGAATCTAAGATTTTTCTTGCGGAGTACGTATTATTTCACCAACTTCTACGTAGAGGGTTGATTCCTCCAGGTGACTGTTAGTGTACCCAAGCGCCTACTTACTTTTTTCGGGAATTTATAACATGAAATTCTGGAGGCCACAGCTTTCCAATATGGTAGCTAGCCTTGAAAGTCATTGAAAGCGGACCACAAAAAAACAAAGGATTTTGCGAGCCATATATTGTGACTTGGGTAGTATTGCCTCTTACTTTGACAATTTTAAATTCGTGACAGCTCGCTTCACTTACAGACATAAATTTAAATATCCTTTGAATAAGATAAATCCAATAACTAACAGCTTCTTGCGGGTTTCGCCGTGTGTCAAAACTTTCGCTCGACGTATCGCTGTTCATACTGACAGCAATGAACTGTTCAGTTATCCTGAAGAAGCTGTCAGTATGAACAGCGAAACGTCGAGCGAAAGTTTTGACATACGGCGAAACCCGCAAGAAGCTCTTAGTTAGTTAAAACAAAATTGTTACAATCGTATGCATAAGTATTTGGGATCCAAACGACTTACGTCTTTTTGTGTATTTTGGTTTATATTGTTATAATCTACAAAGTTACCAACTAGTTTATGCTTGGTATGTCTAAACGTACTCCTGCAATACTTTATGTTATTACAGTAAAACATGTTGTCTTAAGTTTGGTGGTCGCACCACTTATATACGTAGTCATAACTAGAGCTTGGCCAATTCGCGTAATCTCGTTTGGTGAAGAGTGCAGTCACGGTGATGCTACGCCTGCGAGACTGTTACTAAAAACTTTTAAATTTTTTATTGATGATCAGTTTCACTAATGCATTAGTTAATTCATAATAATAACCAAATTTAATTAGATACTTAATTTACTCTTTGAGCGATGAAAGTTAGGTATTTCTACATTTGGTTAGTGTTGCGAATGTTATGCTTCAGGGTGTCGATACTCCATGCAGTTCTGAAAATATACTTGCATTAAATATTTAGGCATATCTTATATCATACATTATCATGGAGAGGTCATATATCTCAGTGAACTAGTTGAAAGAAGTAAAGTATGCTTAGTTAAGCTTTCAAGCAAAAAAAATGGCACGAAACTGGCGTAAATTAAATTACGTTGCCTTCTATCTTTGTATAATGAGCCTCCTAATCATTCTAAGAAAGGGCTTTTTAAAATGCCATCTAAGTATACCTACATGTTGACAATAATTACTACATTTGATTACGCTGCAGATTGTGGAAACATAACTAAATTCTCACTATTCTCAGGCTATGCAAGTTTTTTTTTTTGTTATTAATCTGTTCATGCAAATAATGAAGAAAGATTTACTGCCTACTGCTTTGCGTGATGTTCAAAAATATTTTAACACATAATTTTGAAGATTTAAGAAAATATTTTAGCTGCCATATTTATTTTCTCAACCAATGGTTTGCAAAAAACTCTTTGTCAGCAACAGACATCAACAACGTTAGATGTCTTACATACTTACAATTGTTTGAACCAAATAATCATCATTTACACTCATATTCAATATGTTTGAAATAAGAAGCGATAAGGAGTTTTCTACTCCGCATATTAGTGTTCGAAGGTGTCCATCTTCAGTGATAATTGCCAACAAAAAAATACATTTTCAGCATCTTCACCAAATAAAAAGCTATTGAAGATATAAACATGTCTGGTAAATCGGTACGTTGTTTTCCTTTAGGTTAGTTCCGTATTAGTGTAATGATCTAGGTTAGACGTATTTCCCATCATCGACAATACCATCCAAATTGAAAAAGCTATAGTAGTTTAGCTGAACCAATAACGCATTATCTACCCTTTGTAAATTAGTAGCATCAGCAGTCTTCAGCGGAATTCTGTTTCATTACGCTTGTCATTGTAGCGGTCCAGAGGCGCACCCGCCCATTTTCTATTAATTCGTAGCCTTAGATCCCACGACCTGTTCTTGTGCGTACCACGCCACCGCTAAATGAATAGCGAAGAGATAACGCTCCGACGGCGTCACAGCGTTGAATATGAATGAACGCGTTAATGAATTCGCTTACATTGTCTTTGACCGGTAACACCGCGGCGCTTTCTTGTTCTATTAGATTACTCAGTTTGTATCGGACTATTATCTTGTTATGGCGGCGGATATAAGCACGATAATTGACAAGCTCTCATTTCTTAGTCCAGGTTTTTGTTTAAATCAACGTGATGGCCGCTCTTAGCGTTGAGAGAACCTAACTGCCGCCTGTATTTATGATGGTTGATTTGGGAAATAATAGGTTCGTTTTGGTTGCTGATAAAAGAACGGTTCTATTATTGTTCTAAGATTGCATAATACTGCGCTGCGCTTGTAACAAGAAAATCTGAAATTATTATAGAACTATCCTGGAAAAAACGAAACAGCATTATTTTTTTTTGAAATAAATACATTAGGAGATTAAAATATAATTATAATGGCGAGCAATGGTAAATTAAATTTTTTTTACTTACAAGCTTTCTAAAACTTTAACTTATAAATGTTTTTTACTACATGTGGAAGATATGGTGATCAAGAATTGTATTTAAATGAAGAAGATACGAACAAATGTAATATGTAAAAATAAAGTAATGAATGGAAAGCAATAAAAACCTGGTCATCTCGAATTAACAGGTTATAGTGCGAAATCGGGGAATAATATACTGGGCAACTGTTTTATTACCCCCGCCGCCGCTGTAGGGTCAACATATTTGACAGAATCTCGGGTTATTTCGTTTAAACATAATAATAAAAAAAAAAATGCCCATTACCAGAACGGTTCGATTACCGTTCTAAGAAGAACCAAAGCTAACGTGATGTCATTATTACACTTAGGTACGTCAAATATATTAATATGATAAAAAGCTATAAAGGGACAACAAAAGAAGCTGTGGATCATTGAATATCTATGAACTTGGCGTGATTTTGGCGCAAATTCTAGCGTCGAAAACATCAGAACTGCAACTTCTTATAAACCTTTTCGAGATTCTAGTTTTAGGCGACTGTCCCTGTATTGTTTTTGGTAACATCAAAAGGTTTTGACAAGTGAACTCATGTCTGCCTAATGAAACAGTTGTGTTGTATTTCTAGTTTTTCCTTGTTTTAATTTTAATAGGCACCCAGTCGTGTGTGGGATTTTGTATTAAATCACTTCCTTTTCCAGATAAATTCTAATGACGCTTTCTTGTTTTAAAGTAATGATAATCAAAAGCCGTGATACTCTTATTATTATTATTAGTTAGTACAGAGGTGGGCTATAATTTATCGGTAACGCTACAATTCTTTTTTGGGGAAATGAGGATTAGTTTATCGTATTGAGCGATGGAGTTAATAACAGTGTAACGTACCGTTTATAGAAAAATCAATTTAGTAGTCAATTTCAGTTTAAAATTTATATTAAATAAATTTTAGTTTCTGTTGATTGATTTTTCTATATGTTTCGGTTGCATTACTACCGCCTTTAATTTAATCTTTTACTTAATTCATTGTTTGCCGATGCGCGTATTCATTTCACCGAGTTCAATTCCTCGCGTCCCCACCCGCTCTGCACGTTCAATACATGCACGCTTGGTTCCCCATCAACGCCGCTCGCGTAGGGATCTCGGAAGAGTATATAAGAGCGCCCGCTTAACGCGCTCGAGGCAGATCCCGGCCTCCCAGGCTACTAGATCGCAGTCGTTTTATAGGTGACACGGCGGTAGCTTCCCGTTTCTCCGCGTGGCTAGAGACTGTAGTCGTCTTATGGGTGACATAGCCTAGCTTCCGCAATCCACAGGCTGTTAGATCGTAGTCGTCCGCTGGGTGACACGACGATAGCCTCCCGTCTTCCGCGTGGCTAGAGACTGTAGTCGTCTTCTGGGTGACACAGCCTAGCTTCCGTCTACGGTGGGTCATAGTTCGTAGTCGTCCCTTGGGTGACACGACGTGGCCTTCCGTTGTTCGCTTGGTTAGTGATTGTAGCCGACCTTAGGGGTGGCACAACCTAACTTTTCGTTCTCCGTCCAGTTACGCGTCGGAGTCGTCCCGAGGGTGACACGAGGTAACCAGCCCCGACCGTTGTCACAGGTATTCCGGCGCACACCCCCGTCTCGGCAGCACAAGGTAATTTACTTTGCATTCTTTCTTTTGATACACCCTGTATATTGTGTATTTTGAATTTGAATTTTGATAGTACTTGCCGCCCCCCTTTATATACATGTATATATATGTTTGACCGTTAAATCTATTGTTGATTGTCATTGTTAATTTTCGCATAAAAGGCCTTGTATATTTGCCGCTGTTTATATTCAATAATTTTCACCAGTAATTCAGGCAATCGCTTTGTCATAAATCACCGATTGTATATATGATATTGAGGAATTATTGTTTATGTTGATGTTAAATGTAAACTTGTAAATACTCACCTGTTTTCGTATAAACATCGCTTTTTTTTCTGTGTCATTGTTGTTGAAGGAATAAAACACAAAAACCACTTGTTTGTTTCACTGATTTACTTCACATTGTCGCGTACAAATATATTAAAATCCTGGAACACACGAGGAACTACACTCACGAACTGAAGCTACTTCAATTAGGGTAGATTTTAAATCATTTATTGTACGACGTTGTGGTACGCGACAGTAACCAATTTTTAGCGCGAATACATCTGTCAACTACCGGCACTCGCACGAAGCTTGCTGCATCTCTAAGTAGGACCGCCGCTCGTGTAAGCAACCGTTTAAGCAGGGAGGCAAGGTGAGTAGGCTATTGACCATCTGATAAGAAGAGTACTTCGCGCAAAATTTCAAAAGCAAGAACAACGTTGCAATTGAATATATGAAATCAACACCACCACCCCAGAACAACGTCGTTACAACAGATCGCAGTAATTTTAAATCATGTTTATATAGAATTGGGAGGGTTAATGATACGCTTTGTAAATATGGTGGGATAGATGCACTTTGTTTATGAAAACTAAATTATCACAAATCATGCCAAACCCGTGCTCCACCTAAAAGGTACTACACGAGGTTACCTATTCTAAGTACTACATGGATGCCATAACAATTGAAATGTTCCTACTCCAACTAAATAATTTATCTACGATTCTTAATAACAAAAATATAATACAGTAGCTTCGCAACCATATGAATACTACTTTTTGTGAAATGTTGAAATGTTTGAAATGTGATTAGTTCACATATTCGCGAGTCTACTGTATATCGGTTAGCTATCAGTTATTATTAAATACGCTCATGTAACAACTTTCGTTATCTCCTAGCATTCGCCAAGGACATTGATTATATGTAATATACTTACATATAAAAAATCAATGCAACGGAGTAAGGAAAAACCATGGCAAAAAACCTTACTCTGGGAGGATCTGGGAAGAAGTCCCTGATCTTATTGCTGATAGCCGATATTATTATCCTTTTGACTGTTGAAGAAGCAGTCTCCGCACAGGCGGCCCTTAGACGCCGCCTCTTTCGCTAATTAATCCGCCCTCTCATTACCAACTGTATCTACGTAAGTCATAGCTCGGTTATTAGATTTGGGCTAATTTCGGCTAATGTAAAGCGTTTAGGGATAAACTTGATAATAATTGGCAGAGTAGCTGGGATAATACCTCAAATGGGAGGTGGACTAAATTTATCGGTAGCGTTACACATTTTAGTGAAATGAGGGTTAATTTATCGTAACAGTCGGTAGAATTAATAACAGGTTACGGTAATTTTAAATCATATTTATGTAGAATTGGGAGGGTTAATGATTCGCTTTGTGAGTGTAGTGGGGCAGATACAGCGAAGAATGTCTTATTTGAATGTCCACTCACTAATGAGTAGCGGTCGCGTACGGAGGTTAGGGCATTAGCTAGGGGTTAAATTGTCCCACGACGCGAAACAGATATTAGAAATAATGAGTCGGTCGAATGATGGGATTTTTTTTTCATATGAATGAATATTTATTTTATGCTCTTTAGTGGTCGGAACTAGTGTTAAACTACAAATATTTAGGATACAGATCTTTAATTAAATTACTCTTTAGATTAATTAGGATTAAGCAATTGTTAAGTATTAGAATAAGGTACTGCTGTGTGTTTGTTTGTTTTTAGGTCATTACTTTCCTTCCTGTTTCAACTTTCAATGTTTGAGAAAGGGAGCAGCTACGTGAGAACGGCAAAGCCGTTGGAATTTAAAGAAACGCGGAGACTGCTCTTCAACAGTCAAAAGGATAATAATATGCGGCTATCAGCAATAAGATCAGGACTTCTTCCCAGATCCTCCCAGAGTAAGGTTTTTGCCATGGTTTTTCCTTACTCCGTTGCCATTGATTTTATATATTGTAAGTATATTACATATAATCAATGTCCTTGGCGAATGCTAGGAGTAAACAAAAGTTGTTACATGAGCGTATTTAATAATAACTGATAGCTAACCGATATACAGTAGACTCGCGAATATGTGAACTAATCACATTCAAACATTTCAACATTTCACAAAAAGTAGTATTCATATGGTTGCGAAGCTACTGTATTATATTTTTGTTATTAAGAATCGTAGATAAATTATTTAGTTGGAGTAGGAACATTTCAATTGTTATGGCATCCATGTAGTACTTAGAATAGGTAACCTCGTGTAGTACCTTTTAGGTGGAGCACGGGTTTGGCATGATTTGTGATAATTTAGTTTTCATAAAACAAAGTGCATCTATCCCACCATATTTACAAAGCGTATCATTAACCCTCCCAATCTATATAAACATGATTTAAAATTACTGCGATCTGTTGTAACGACGTTGTCTGGGGTGGTGGTGTTGATTTCATATATTCAATTGCAACGTGTTCTTGCTTTGAAATTTTGCGCGAAGTACTCTTCTTATCAGATGGTCAATAGCCTACTCACCTTGCCTCCCTGCTTAAACGGTTGCTTACACGAGCGGCGGTCCTACTTAGAGATGCAGCAAGCTTCGTGCGAGTGCCGGTAGTTGACAGATGTATTCGCGCTAAAAATTGGTTACTGTCGCGTACCACAACGTCGTACAATAAATGATTTAAAATCTACCCTAATTGAAGTAGCTTCAGTTCGTGAGTGTAGTTCCTCGTGTGTTCCAGGATTTTAATATATTTGTACGCGACAATGTGAAGTAAATCAGTGAAACAAACAAGTGGTTTTTGTGTTTTATTCCTTCAACAACAATGACACAGAAAAAAAAGCGATGTTTATACGAAAACAGGTGAGTATTTACAAGTTTACATTTAACATCAACATAAACAATAATTCCTCAATATTATATATACAATCGGTGATTTATGACAAAGCGATTGCCTAATTACTGGTGAAAATTATTGAATATAAACAGGCGGCAAATATACAAGGCCTTTTATGCGAAAATTAACAATGACAATCAACAATAGATTTACGGATCAAACATATATATACAGTATATAAAGGGGCGGCAAGTACTATCAAAATTCAAAATTCAAAATACACAATATACAGGTGATATCAAAAGAAAGAATGCAAGTAAATTATCTTGTGCTGCCGAGACGGGGGTGTGCGCCGGAATACCTGTGACAACGTCGGGGGCTGGGTTACCTCGTGTCACCCCTCGGGACGACTCCGACGCGTAACTGGACGGAGAACGAAAAGTTAGGTTGTGCCACCCTAAGGTCGGCTACAATCACTAACCAAGCGAACAACGGAAGGCCACGTCGTGTCACCCAAGGGACGACTACGAACTATGCCCACCGTAGACGGAAGCTAGGCTGTGTCACCCAGAAGACGACTACAGTCTCTAGCAGCGCGGAAGACGGGAGGCTATCGTCGTGTCACCCAGCGGACGACTACGATCTAACAGCCTGTGGATTGCGGAAGCTAGGCTATGTCACCCATAAGACGACTACAGTCTCTAGCCACGCGGAGAAACGGGAAGCTACCGCCGTGTCACCTATAAAACGACTGCGATCTAGTAGCCTGGGAGGCCGGGATCTGCCTCGAGCGCGTTAAGCGGGCGCTCTTATATACTCTCGAGATCCTACGCGAGCGGCGTTGATGGGGAACCAAGCGTGCATGTATTAACGTGCAGAGCGGGTGGGACGCGAGGAATTGAACTCGGTGAAATGAATACGCGCATCGGCAAACAATGAATTAAGTAAAAGATTAAATTAAAGGCGTAGAATGCAACCGAAACATATAGAAAAATCAATCACAGAAACAAAATTTAATTAATATAAATTTTAAACTGAAATTGACTACTAAATTGATTTTCTATAACGGTACGTTACACTGTTATTAACTCCATCGCTCAATACGATAAACTAATCTCCATTTCCCAAAAAAGAATTGTAGCGTTACCGATAAATTATAGCCCACCTCTGTACTAACTAATAATAATAATAAGAGTATCACGGCTTTGATTATCATTACTTTAAAACAAGAAAGCGTCATTAGAATTTATCTGGAAAAGGAAGTGATTTAATACAAAATCACACACACGGCGTGCCTATTAAAATTAAACAAGGAAAAACTAGAAAATACAACACAACTGTTTCCATTAGGCAGACATGAGTTCACTTGTCAAAAACCTTTTGATGTTACCAAAAACAATACAGGGACAGGCCTCTTTCGCTAATTAATCCGCCTCTCATTACCAACTGTATCTACGTAAGCCCTAGTCCAAAAAAAATTATTTCCCCCTCACGTAACATATCTCAAATATCTAACAAAAAATCAGTCGGATTTTTTAAATTCCCTAACGCCTCTAATACAGATAAGCTATCTGTTATAATGGTGCGGTTAGATACAGCGAAGCATGTTTTATTTGAAATGTCCACTCACATCAGACGGTCGCGTACGGAAATTACCTAAGGTTTAAAAAGGTCGCGACGCGAAGCAGAATTAGCAAATGGTTGGTCGAATCGTGGGATATTTTTAGTGATACTGCTAAAAACTTAGGTAGGTTACGTCATGACATTTAGATAGTTAGTAGGGAAATATGTATTTAGAAATGAAATTTTATACTCTTTAGAGGTCTGAATTGGATCTAAATTACTAGTATAGAACAAGTATAAAATTAATATTTAAAATATAAATCTTTAATTTAATCACTTTAATTAGAATAATTAGAATTAAGTTATTGTTAAATATTGGAATACGTACTGCTGTTGTGTTTGATTTCAGTTCATTACGTTGGTACGTCTTTTTGTTGCTGGAAAAAACAACTCCACGATGTGTGAAGAACCGAGAAGCTACTCGCAGACGGCCAACTATCGGAACTGAAAATACGTGAAGGCTGCTTCTTCGAAAACCAGAAAAATAATAACAATAATTTCCTGGATATCAGTAACAAGACCTGGGGCTGCTTTTCGGATGCTGCTCCCAGATTAAGGTTTTCCCTTACTCCTTAGTCCTTTCGTGATCGCAAACAAAACAATAACTGATAACGGACCGATTTATTTTATTTTTAGTTAGAGTAGGAACATTTCAGTTACAATCCACATAGTGTTCAAAATAGGTAGCTTTGTGTAGTACCTTCAAATGAAAATTAAATATTGAAATCACTTTTTAAGGAAGACCTTCCACAGATTTTTTTTCTTTTAAAACAAAATTAAAGCTCTTGAGCAATTTCGATACAGGTATAAAGGTATATATTTTAAAATACACTCAAAAGTACTGAATTTCCTTATAAAATACATTCATCAAATTTTAACGATGTAATCAGACCAAAGGAACTTTCAATTTCCTTCTAAATTACCCAATTAAAATTTATTATTTGACGATTTTAAGCGGCTATAAGTCACCTGGGCGACGTCGATAGGCCACCGAACGCGATCGTCAATCTCTCGTTCTTCGTCGAGCATTTAGACGACCGTAATTAGGAGGGAGAAAGCACACAGAGGATCATTAAAAGGACCTTAACGCTAGAGTGTACTATTAATCATTGCCGTGATCTTTTTGTATTTAGCCTAAAATATGGGCGAGACCGGGGTCGCCTTTTAGTAGCTTTTCATTCGACGACGCGGTGTTTTTCTGCTTCGCTATTCAGCATTTAACGCGCTTTTTTTTTTCACTGCAATAAATATCCGATCCATCATCGCGATTTAACATCTAGCGCTAATGGACGTCGGGTATTTTAGCGTTTTGACATGAAAGTGCACTGAATGCGTCGTTCAGGTCTAGTCGTATTTTGCTCCCGGCAACGATGTATCCCGGCATCAAATCCCCCGAAAGGGCGCGTGAGCGCGCGGAAAAATGTTGCACTTTTGCGGTAGAAAATGTAACTTGATAAATGACGTTATTAAGAGGGCAAAGCCGCTAAACAATGTGTTTCGATTTAAGGAAAAATTACCCAATTAGTAATTTATTGTTCTCATAAATATAAGGGGGGTTGCTTTGTTTCGGACCGTATTTCCTACGGCAAGTGATACCTTTCTCCTTTGGTAGAATTACAGTGGCTCCAATATAAAATTTATCGCTTTTTTGGTGTACTACCCTAAAATGCTACATGACCTACATTGGCATACAAATCTAAATATTTTTAAAATATGAAGATAATAAATTTTATACCTAGAAAAAATAGATTTCAGGCATTAGAAATATAATACCCGGTATTATCCCCATATAATAATACATTATTTAGTATCTAGCATTTCTTCCGATTGAAGGACTATCATATAGCAAAGCTGTTTATTGGTGAACGAAAAAGTTGCGCTGCTTCACAAGATATGCATTCGCCAAAGAAGGGCATATAGCAAAAATGTAAGAAAATGTCGGGCACCGACAGGCAGCATTCTGTGGAATGATTATAAAGAAGTCCAAGGAAAACTTAGGACCACCATAAAAGCTTCAAAAAGAGATAGATGTAGGTCGCTCTGTGTAGTTGTGGAGAATAACATATGGGACCATGAATACAAAATAGTTATGAAAAATATGATTGCAAATTCGCCGAGGCTCCAAATGTCAATGGCAACTGCAGAAAGAATAATAATAATAATAATAATAATTAATAATAATATAATAATTATAGCTTTTATTTCAAACTATGAAACATATAACCATGAAACATACAAATAACGTCAATAAAGAGAGTATCCATAGAGAAATGAAAAAATGAAAAACATGAAATTTTAAAATTATAAAAAATAATAATTGATTGAGTAACAAGATAACTCCATTAAATGCGATTTAGCTTTATGTTTAAAACGGTGTAAATTATTGGATGTATTGATTTCATTGAGTAACTTATTGAAAAAACCTACAACCAACATAGGTTAATTCTTCTGGAATAACGATGATTTGTGTATGGGAGTAATAAATGATTAATTTCACGCGTATTGTAACCATGTGAGGTGTCAGTAGAAAACTCCAATTTATATTTAAAAACAAAACATAGAACTTCCAAAATGTAAGCATCATAAAACGTTAATATTTTATTAGTCTTAAAAGTATCTCTGCAAGAAGCCTGATATGGTAAGTTAAATACGCGATACGTAGAGCACGTTTTTGTAATAGAAATATTCGCTTAACGCCATAACCAGATCCCCAGTGAATTACTGCATAGGTCATTTTTGAATGAAAATGTGAGAAATAATAAGTGTTAAGAACAAAGGTACTGCTCGACTTTTTCAAATTGTATAGAGCATAGCATGTTTTGGCCAATTCACAACAAAGATTGTCAATATGGGGCCCCCACCTTTAGTCTTTCATCTATAATGATACCGAGCAATTTCGATGATTTAGTAAGTTCAATAGAATTACCATTCAATACAAAATTACTAATATTATATTTATTGTTATTCTTAAATATAGTACGACACTCATTTCCTTCCCACCCGTATCAAAAGTGGACACAGGAAAGAAATACACATTTCGGTAGTTTACGTCAGAGGAATTACGTTTGGCATCGAATAAGATGCAAATCAACAAGCCAAAGTATATACTTGCCAGAAACGCAAACTTCTCGGCCAGGTAGATGTCGATCTCTTCGATGCAGAGGAAAAGCCACACGAGCAACTAATATTAATGAGAGTCAAAGAAGCATTAAAGAAAAAAAAAAACACGCGGACTAGCAAAGAATCAATATGGGTTTAGGGAAGGTTGACAAACAGCAGATGGGATTAACGAAGCCACTCGATTAGCTCAAGTCGCGGAGAGCTATTCCTGAAGCTTCAGGAGAACGTGCGCCACTGATAACACTAGACGTAGTGAACGCAATTAATAATGTCGGGTGTAGCGAAATCCTGCATGAGCTAAAAGAGAAAAAATAGACAGAAGCCAGTGGAACATCATAGCGACCTACTTATCCTGAAGGACCATAACAATGGAGACAGAGGGTACGGCAAAAATAATAGAAGTTTCATAGAGTTGGCCCTAGCACCGATCCCTGGAGAACTGTGTCAGTAAGTTCTCCAGGGATCCGTGCTAAGGTCAACTCTATGGAACATTATGTACGACGGACTTTTGAAATAATATCGCCATAGTGGTCATAACTATGGCACAATTTTATCAATACCACCGTCACTAGTTCCGCAATGGTAACTAGGTAATAGTTAATTAAAATAGGGACGAATGACATGTTAGAAACAATGAGATAATTAGAGTAGGTAACCCCATGCAGCACCCTTGAGTGGAGTATGGGGTTTAAGCCCTGCCGTAAGTAAGGCCATCAAATACCTAGGTGTATGGCGGAATTAGAAGCTGAATTTGGAGGAGACCACTTTTACATTAGCTAGGCTTATGCGAAATATTGGAGGTCAACGAGCAAGGAAGCGAAGAGTACTGGCGAGTGTTGTGAGCTCTCAAATACTATATGCAGCGCCAGTTTGGCACAGTGTGATAGCAAACAAGCGCGGTATACAACGCGTTGATGGCTATTAGGATGCGTAGTGCCTACGAAATAATTTCAGGAGAGGCTGTTAATGTTATTTCCGGGACCCCTCCCGTGAACGTGATCATTAAAGATAGGAAAAGAAGATATGCAGGAAAGAAAAGCGAAGACGTCAGGGAAAATCTGATAACGGCACCAAAAACGGACAGCGGGTAACTACGGAAGCTGAATAAATAGCCTCACACTGGACGTACAAAGCTGGATTAACCGATTTTTCGGAGAAGTGGATTCCTTCATAAACCTTTTCGGGACATGGATGTTTTAGACAGTACCTATATCAGCGAAAGAGAGTAGAAATAGGCAGCTTGCCGTGACACATACACTATTTAAATGTGGTAGATGACAGTAGACGAGGAAGAGTGTCAGAGAGTGGCAGAGCAAGTGTTTAACCCGTCAAGCCAAACACTGCAGCCCCTCGGGTTTGTGTATTTAGTTTCTCATTTCTTCACAGCGTGGGAAAAGCTACATTCGAGGGGCTAAAAATCACCATCGAAGTCATACTAACCTATATTACCCGTGTCTTAAATGTCACAGTTAGTCGTCTTTCTGATGGTCCGTTAAGATGTTCCGTTTACCGTGAACTTAAACACTCCAATCTTTATCTAAAGATAATCTCGCCTTATTATTTGGTTCAGGATATTCTAGGATTTCAGGATCCCTTAGTTCAAAACGCATTGCCACTTTCTAGCAATCCAATTCATATCTGCTCTACATCGAAGGTGTTACTGGCGGTATAAAGAAAATCTGGTAAAAACGCCACATCAAAACCGTTTTTAAACCTAACTCTAGCTCTATAATTTTCACATGCTCATCTTTTTTACGGTATATTGGTATTATCAAATCGTCTTCTTTCTGTATTTTATTATTATTATTATTATTATAACATCTTTATTGAAATAATTTATAGCATAATACTATAATATACATAAAAAAGAGTACCTCGCACAAAGAAAAAAAAAATTATACAGCTTCAATTATTGTACATGAAATAAATTACAAATTCCCAAAATATTTAAATGTGTTTCCCGACTGGGAGAGAATTCCTTAATAACTAAAATCACATTTAGCATTAAACTAACAAAAATATACAAATCAAATCACCTGTTTGTGATTATTGAATACTACAGATTAAAGTTGCGCACGAATATTTCTTCTCTACAACAATAAAATTAAGAATATGGTAAATCCTAAATAAAACATACTTTACTATAAAAGGAGAGCTAACAACTACAACTGTCTATTACATGTGGAAAAAGAAACGTATTATAATTTCATGTATCATTTAGCTATTTATTTGGCCGTATTCATTGTACGTTAAAACATAATACAGGAATTTTAGACAATTGAATCGTCTAGTTTAGGCTTTCTAATATTTATGATTTGACCTGAAACTATTACTAAAACTGACATTATACCAATACTTTGTTGTAAATTTTACAACGATTAACATTGCACGAAACGCACAAAATACTTTTTTAAATAATAATATAAATAACAATATTACAAGGAAATTTTAAAAGAAAATTAAGCCTTGACAATGGCGATCAGTGATTTTAACAATGGAACGGTTACGTATAAAAAAGCAAGTAATTTTTTATATAGATTCATAGAATCAGAATCATAATATGAAGCGTCTATTAACCTTATCTAAAAATCTCAAAATTAATACTGAAAAATTAATACAAAGCAGCCTATAAATGAAACGTATGTACATTATGTACCTAACATTATTAAAACAAGAAGATCACAAGGTTCAATTCAATTACAACTAAAATAGTTGAATTGTTCTTCCATTGAACCTGGATTACGTGAAACTGAGGAAATGAATCAAGTTGCCTAAATCTAACTTAAATCTAAATTCTGCAATGAACCCAAGGTAAATATATATTTGGATGCACATACACAAAAAATAATTCTACTTATCTAGGGGCAACAGTGGAAATGTGATCAGTTAAATAAAGGAATAAAGAGATTGCTTCAGATGGCACGCACACACGACACGTAATTAAATTTCAACAGATACATTTTCATTTGCTTTTTAAATGTAGACAACTTCAAGGTTTTAAATTCTTCAGGAATTTTATTATAGACATTGCTAATCTTATAAGAAAATGAGCGTTCGAACAAGTTGTAGAATGGACAGGAGGAGTCAACGTACCCTTAAACCGAATGTTCAAGGTGTGAACATCTGTACGAAATCTAATTCTTCTAAACAGGTTTTTAGGCTCCTTGTTCAGAATAATTTTATGGTACAATGTAGCAGCGCGCAAAAGTCGACGACCACACATATCAAGCCAACCAACGTCCCGCAACCTGTGGGAAACGCGCTCGAACATTCTAACCCCAAATATCAAGCGCAAACAAGAATTCTGCACGCGTTGAATGCGAGCAGAATTAGCAACCGTAAGACATGGGCCATATACAAAACTACAGTAATTAAAATGTGACAGTACCAATGCCTCACACAAACTTCGTTTGATATCAACAGTTAAATACTGTCTGTGAGGATATATAAGCTTTAAACTAAAATATGCAGTTTTAATACATTTAGAGATGTGTGAGTCAAATCTAAGTGTGCTATCAATAATTAAACTCAAATTTCTTGCTTCCTTAATTACAGGCAGTGCAACATCATTAATCCGAAGGTTAACCTGATCATGTAGAGCAGACGCATGTTTTTTGTTACCAAATACGACAACCGCTGACTTAGAAGGATTTATAACAAGAGCATATTGAGTTGAAAACCCTACCAACGCATCCAAATCACTCTGAACCTTATGTATTTCATTTTGATATTCTGGTATAAAAAATAAATGATACATTTGAGTATCATCTGCATACATTTGCAGCTGACATGTGTTCACAAATTTATGAAACGATGATGTGTATATAGTATATAAAAGTGGTCCCAGAACGGACCCCTGTGGTACACCCCTAAGCACAGACCTAGCTGGCGAAATATTATTATTTAATTTGACACACTGACTCCTACCATCCAAGTAGGATCGAAACAAATCAACTGCTGAAACTGACAGACCTATAGGCGATAAGACTACTAAAAGCAAAGAATGATCAATTGTGTCAAATGCACGGCTATAGTCTAATAGAATTAACGTAGATACCATACTTTTATCCATGGCACCCAATATATCATCGGATACACCCAACAAGGCTGTCTCACAGCTATGTCCAGGCCTAAACCCCGCCTGACAATCAAGCAAGATATTATGATTTTGTGAAAATACTCTTAATTGTTCACACATAATTTTTTCTACTATTTTAGACATAACTGGGAGAACACTCACCGGCCGTAAATCTTTAAATGACGTAGGGGATGTTACTTTAGGAATTGGGGTAACCACCGCTCTTTTCCAGCTCGATGGGAAAACAGACAACAAAGCTTCAGCATATCAATTGATATGCCATCAAGACCAGAAGCGGTACTAGAAATCTGCGTAATACATTTGGTAACTGTAGATTCAGCAACGGGCTGAAATGCAAAATTAAGCGATCCATCACCACTAACACTGGCATAGTACTGAAACATATTTAAATCTGCACCGCCACTGGGAACACCATCAAGAAAAAAATCATTAATTTTGTTTACATTCTGTAAGTAATAAGGAACGGAACGACGGGAAGTTGAATTTATATTTAAATATTTTAGCTTCTTCCACATGTCGCCGGGCTTCTGGTGTGAAAATGTAAAATTATAGTACGCTATTTTTTCCCATCCGATGGTTCGTGTAGTCAGATTACGCAAGGTCTTATAGTAGTCCCAATGGCTCGGCAAACGAGTTTTTTTAAATCTACGAAGGGGCTTGTCTCTTATAGACATCATAAACCTCACATTATCTGTTAGCCAGGGAGCCGGCCTATCCCCAACTCTAACCGAATGCCTAGGAGCATGTAAATCAAATAGCATTATAATAGAGTTTTCAATGAACTCAACCTTTTCGGCCAAATTGGCGAAATAAAAGACATTTTGCCACGGTATGCAACCTAAATCAATAGAAAACGCTGCATGATCGATATTTCTAAAATTCCTAATTATCTTATTAATTGAAACAGTTTCACGTACATTGAAATGAAGTGAACAGAAAATGGTTTCATGATCAGCTAGTTTTGTTCCATCAAGTCCAGAATCAGCCACCATCCGGGTGTCAGACACCAATATCAGATCTAATAAAGATAAAATAGCTGTTTCTCTAGTAGGAACAGTTATTAATTGGGTAAGACCAACAGAATCCAACACAGAAAAAAATATGATGTAGCAGGTGCACTGGGTCGTAACATGTTAATATTAAAATCGCCAAGACATATTATGTGATCGTACTCCAAAGCCATGCTCATATAACATTGCTCAAACACATCACAAAACGGTTTGCAGCCTTGAGAAGGAGATTTATAAAAGGCGCCAATAGCTAAGTCTCTTTTATTAATTTTTAAGATAACCCAGACCTGTTCAACGTCAGAGACAATATGCACAGGTTTCCATTTAAAGTGGTTTCGGAAATACAAGCACAGTTTTCTGTTCGCTTCATGCCTCTTTCAGCAGTCTGAATATCCATCCTTTTCCTGCTTCTCCCAAACATTTCGTCATCTCTGGCACATCTCCTACACAACACCTGCAAATCTCTCCTTTTCAAGCAAACCAACAGGAGCTCTCATGTATTTCTAAGCTATAACCGCTACCCATATATAAACCGATGCATGTGTGTCATTAATTTTAGGTTTTAGTATTTAGGATATTTTTGGAAACCCCGGAAAATCTCAATTTCGCTGGTAATATAAACAAACCTGCCCAGGAAAATTTTTAATGCAATAGGTAAAACCAATTTCAGCTAGAACTATCTTCTATATCGTGCAATACTTTCTTATGCATCTGTATAGACCATTATTCCCAACTATTATTGATTTTCTATTAAATCTGCTAATGACTTTCAAGATTCATCAGAAAATTTCCTAGCCTTACAACAAAAATGTTCCTTGCTTTTAAGGTTTTGATTTCCATTGACTTCTTTATCTTTGCCTAACTGTCTTTTTATTAATCTAAAAATATTCGTAATAAGGTGAAATAATTATATATATACTTCAGCGATTTAGCATTGTCCTAAATTCAATACATCCTTTGAGCAATATTCCTTACATCGCCAACATAAAACACCAAGCTAGTCAATAATATTATACAGATTTCTCCCTTTTGAGTAGCTCGACGCGAAAAAATCCCTTCAAATGTAGGGCATAAATTCGACCCATTCTCTTTGTCAATTCCCAAAAGGGAACGAGCCGACGCAAGCACGCACATAAAAAAAAAAGGTTTTTAAAAATTAGATTTCTCCCTCGTAGATTGGGGAAAATATTTTAGTCAATTACTCTCTCAAAGGAAGACAACTTCCGACCATTACCATACATAGGCGCGCAAGCAGAGCAGACGGTTCGGGATATATTGACCTCTGAAAAAAGGTAACCGTTTGCTGATAGGAAGATGGATACGTTAAGATCGGTTCCCTTTGAATCTTTTTCAATGCGCGCCAGCCGGTTATCGAGTAAACCGACCACGTTCCGAC
Organism: Protaetia brevitarsis; assembly: GCA_004143645.1. Classification (NCBI taxonomy): domain Eukaryota; kingdom Metazoa; phylum Arthropoda; class Insecta; order Coleoptera; family Scarabaeidae; genus Protaetia; species Protaetia brevitarsis. The sequence continues at coordinate 36,204 of RXPK01004911.1, forward strand.
TTAATCAAGTGTTAAAAAGATTGCCAGGGGAATTTGTTTATGATGGTTGGGCGCCGGTAGAGAATTTTATTTTAAAAAGGGATTTAGAGAGACGATATCGAGCTGATATTGTGACGGGGACGAGGAAAATACGTAAAACACGTAAAAAATTAATCCTAAGGCGATTTCTTCAATGTTAGCGTCATTGTTGTACCCTTTCTTTTTAAATTAAAATATAAATGTGATTAACACGCTTGAGGCAACTTTTTTTCTATTTTAACTAAGTTATGTAAACGTGATTTCGAAGTATCCGAAAGCAAAACGGACCAGTTTAACTGGGTATCGCAAAATAACCTTTGCGCTAAATGCATGAACATTAAACCTGACGATAACTTCCAGCTCAGTTATTAGCGTTTAACTTCGGCAAGGCTTCATTATTTAATTGCAAAAACTGTTACAGTAATTTAATCTAATTTAAGTGCAAACTAGTAGCAACACAACTACTAACTTATTAGTAATGGAATTAGTTGCCTAGCTCTCAGTAGTTAATATAAACTCAGTGCATATGTACTTCAATATACCTCACAAAACACTAATGAAAATTTATATTAATACAGAATGCAAGCAAATAGATATGTAAAAAAGTATTAGTACTGAGTATTATGAATATTTTTTGCTACTGCCCTATACGTGGTGTAGATTGATAATATTTATTATTGATATGATAGTATATTCTAAGAAAGATGTAAATTTACGCAGCAATCGCGGAAAAACACTGTACATTCACAATAACATATTATAATACTTGCCATATGTAAAACAAGCTCTATTGGAATATATTATGACAACTACTATTTGGGAACAAATTATATAATTACAAATTTGATGTGTACAACTTGCTTACAATTTACTCTGAAGAAATCAGAAATTGAATCTTATTTTTGTTATCTTTTCTCTTGAGGTTTAGTTCACTTAAGCAATATTTTTTTTCAATTGAGAAAGTCATTTTTATTAAGAAATAAGGATAAGATTAACCAAAATTATAATTAATTTAATATAATTCTAATGTGAGGGTTAAGAATTTATTTCATAAAATGTGTTAAACAAAATAATAATACAGCCAGAATCACAAAAAACAAACATACAACTGAAAGCAAAAAAGCAAACCCTTTCACATACCAGTGACGAACAAAAAGAAATATTTTAAAGCCATAGGCGTCAAAATAAAGGACACTCTATTACCTCTCTGCGACCAAACGCCATCTAGCGCCACTGCGTGCTGGTGCCAAGCTCCGTCTAGCCTCCTTCTTATAAGTAGATTTAGAATTGGATGAATCAGCGTTTATTTATACAGCACTCTATAGTATCAGTGTTAAAATAATACTAATAACAGCTACGTTAAGGAAACAAGTTTTAGATCGGTGACTCAAAACACATAGTGACGTTACAAGTATTATACCCAGAAGGAATAGTTTGTTCAACTTGATTTTTTGGCAATGTGATGGTTTTACATTAAAAATGATACGAAAAACATTTACAAGAAATTTTATCAACATGTAATAACATGTGTTTGGCGACCCCGTAGATGAGTACACTCCTGTACATGTCTGGGCATCGACAAAATGAGATGGTCGATATCTGCTGGTGCACCTCGTTCCAAGCAACCTGAATTTCGTGGAGTCACTTGTAACAGTGTTCTATTTTGCCGGTGTTAATTTACAACGATATATATTGTAGAATGAAAATTAAATAGAATTTAATAATTATTCCTTATAACAATTATATAGCAGCTTGTGTAGTTTCCTAATCTAGCAAAGTAATTCCTTGAAACACAGATGGCGCTGCCCCAAATGGATCTGCAGACTAAATTCACTATATGTTTGACAAGCGATAAAAAAGGTTATGACTAGCAGTAATAATTTGACAGAGTGCAAAATATATTAATTAAATTGGTCTAGGAGTAGCTAAGTTACGTGAGTAAGCCAGGGTTACAATCAGTCAAAAGTCGGGTATTTTATTAAACAGTTTTATTCACACACGGAAAATTATGTATACAAGAGGTGAGTTTATACATAGCGGGGTAAAATTAGCAGAAAGTACAGAAAATTACATAGAAATGCAAAGCAATAACCAAGAAATTAGTTACCGAATTAACGGGCTTCTAATATCGCAGTGCGATTTAAACGTCTAGTTTCAGTAAGTGTGCAAAAATTTACAGGTTATGTCCTTGTTAATTTCCACGCAGTTTCTTTCACGAGAGAGATTACCAAGAGAGTCGGTACAGCAGTGTTGCATATCGGTGCTGTGTCGGCGGTCAGTAAAAGAAGGGAATGTTAACACAGAAAGGCGCGCTTATATACCATACAATGAAAGCAAAAACAGCATTGACAGTGGAAACAGGTATGTTCAGAAAATATGATGTGTATAAACATGTTCCAAAACTAGTGTAAGTGATTAATTACAGAATTTGTCCATGAATAAAGTAAATTGATAAAAATTACACTGAAATTATTAATTATTTCTAAATATGATTTAAGAAACTAAGCAATTTATTTTATATTAACGTGAAACGTTACAAACTGTACTATTGTCTGTGGAGGATGGTGCAAAGTGGACACTCTCCTCCCCCTGATATCCTACACATGGTCAACGGGGTTTAAATCTGGTGAACGATAGTTCCATGAGCAATATGGAGACGTGCGTTGTCTTGCAGAAGGTCGTGTGGACAGCCATCTAGATGAAGTAGTCATGTGGTTTGTAGGCGCAGCTGTCATACTGCCTCAAATAAAGAGAAGTGGTGATTGGCTATCATAGGCCCTTCAAACCATTACTCCAACAGTCCTGTGTACATGCTTCTCAACAGCAAACCCACTATCACGTCGCACAGTGGGGCAACGGCGGACAAAATTCCACGCTGCAAAAATCTAAGAAATACACTGACCTCTAGTTGTATAACAATTAATATAAGTTAGCTATGATAACCCAGATAGTAGAGCAAAGCGCATAGTAAGTAAATCAGCCAGTATACATAATAAATACCACCTCAATTTAGCATTTAAAAAAAAGCTTTATCATGCTTTAAATCGACACCTATTGGGTTTGAATCAGGAAGCATTAGTGCAAACAACCTGAAAGTATCATCTGCATATTCTTGCATATTTAGTAATTATCGGCATACAATGGTGTACAAAATTTTGTAATGTGATTAACATATTAACAACATACGGCTCTTATTAATTATTGTATTTTTTCCAGAACAACTTATTCATTAATCCATTGTTTTTTAGGGTCTCTTTTGCACATAAAACTCCCACGCAAGTACAAGCTGCACTCTTCTATAACCCGCACCCGTGTATACCCCTCACCTATGTTACATTCCAAATAAATAACTAAATTGCTGAATACCATAAACCTCATGAGTTAATATTGTGACAAAGTTTTTGAAGTTTTTATTTTATTTTATTTTATTCATATTGTATAAATACTTTTTATACTAGTGACAGAAATAGTACTACTTTAGTACAATCTTGAAGTGTTAGTTTCTTCAACTATAAATAGTTTGTACCCATTTTAACTTTTATTTGTATTATTATAATATTTATATAATCCGTTTTTGAAAATTTTGTCAATCTAATCTTTTGAGTAATGATATAGTTTTAAAAAGTTTATGTTTCATTTGCTTTATTATTATTGGTCTTACTCTGGACTTGTTGGTGAATTGTTCTATCTGCTAGTGATATTAAAACACCTTTTTAATACGAATTGATTGACATGAATTATAATTTACATATATCTGTATTTATGCTATTGGTTATTGGTATAACTTCGTTAAAATTCCGTTTTTATTTATTTATTCATTGTAATGTTAAATCTGAGAATTTTCTTTTCCAATAGTAAATTTAACATTTTGATGATTAGTATTGAACATATTTGTAATATATCTATTTTATCTTCAGGTATACAAACATGCAATCATGTAGACAATATGAATTTGTGTAACTTTCTTTAATGTTTATGTACAGTTTTCAAATTTATATTGCATTGTGAAGAAAATAATATGCGTATTATTGAAACCTCCAAAAGAAAAGTCAGTGAAATCTTATACTATATATTTCATTGTCGGCTGACAAAGAACAAACTATTTGTGGGTAACATTGTAATAAAATATACATTAAAACAAGTTAGGTTTTGAAAATAAGTGTCATTGCTAATGTATTTTTTCACACTGAATCTAATAAAGTCAACCGCATCTCGATAGAATGATCCATTCTCAAGATATGGATTTTTGTCCGCTTTTCGGCCGTTTGGCTCCACTGTGCGTCGCTCTCCCCGCCGACGTCATACGCGTCTATGGTCATTGTGCATGCCTAGACAGAATCGCGACTCATTGCTGAAGACGACGTTATGCCATTCTGCATCCCAATAGTGCCATTCTCTGCACCAGTTCAAACGTTGACGACAGTGGCGCGCAGTCAAAGATAGTGCTTTCTTTGGATGGACGGTATGAAAAAAGTTCCAAGGTTCGGATGTGGCGGTATAGTGTGCGCATAGTAACAGGTCAGACGCCTAGTAGCAAAACGGTCTCGCGGAGCTAGTTCTCTAAAGCGCCTATCTGACGCTCTGTGGTACGCCTCGGTTCACCAGTTGGTCTTCTTCGTGTTTCTCTACTTTTTTTCTGTCCATACACGACACACACGCATTACCGTCACTGCAGTACATTTAACAATGCGGCCAATTTCGCGACAGGACAAACCAACATCTCGATAGGCAACAATTCTGCCCCTGTCAAAGTCACTGACGTACAATAACTAAGCATTTCTGCACTAGTCAACTCTCATGAACAGGTTTCTTCACAAAAAGCCAAGGATATTTTTTGTCGCAAAAATAAAGATAAAAGGTTCACATTACATGCTTGCTTTAAATATAGTAATTCTGGTGCCAAAGAAACAAAGTTCAATAAATTATTCCTTCTAGGTGTTACATTTGGGTGTTAATGTCACTGAGTATACAATAATTGTAACGGATCAGAAAACCTTCAGTTTAAAACCATTTAAAGATCTACAGAGTGTTCCGTAGAAAAAAGGCTTTTTTTTTGTTTAATTAGTGGGTGGCGAAGTTATTCAAGAAAATGTGTAAAATTTCCGAGATTGCATGTAGCAATAAAGCGTATCACGGTAGCCGTTTTGTTATTTTTCCAGAAACAATATTTGGTAAGTATGTGGACTTGACATGACTCTACACTGCGGGTATAATGAAATATGATTACAATCTGCAGAGTGCGTTTTAGTAGAAGGACAAATGTATTAATCTTCATTCAGTGTCATTTACTTTTGTTTTTTAAGTGGAACAGGTTGGTTCAAAGGAAGAAAAATTGACCATAGGGTGGTATTCTCGAATATTATGGCAAACATCGTTAAAATTAGTGATATCTAGATTACAAGCAACAGTTCTGAAACAATGTACTTCTTTAGGGGTTGTATTTAATATCAAGCACAAAAATTTGTATTTCCTTTCAATACCCCAGCACATTTTGATATATACAACTAAATTGTCGTTATATTGCAATAAAAATCCTAAGAAATATAAGTATATAATATTTTTAGGCATTGTGTTGTTAATGTTATTACGGTATTGAGCAAATTAAAAACCGTTTAACAAAACAACACCGGAATGGTACACGCCCAAGCAATCGACGCTATTCGTTTCAGCAAACTAATCGTTTTGAAGGCCTTCTTCGACCATCCCGAGTGACAATGGCACGTGTATGTGGCAGCACAATGAAGTTGTATGTCGGGCGAGTCCACAGCTTCAGCGAGTATTTTCGACCGACGCTCAGACGGCGTTAGTGATCGCGTCACTTGTCTATGTTCTGCGCTTTTGCGATAACATAGTGTATGAACGCATGATTGATCAATTCATCTCCGCGCGGTAGGATATCGAGCGCGGCCATTAATGCGGAAGGTACAACATCAATATAGCTTCAAAACCTAATGATGAGCGTGTAGCAATATCTAACTACTGCACTTAATTAATTGTAAACTTGATATCATATCATATTTACCGACTGTAAGTGTATTGGTAATGATGAGATGATGATATCGTTTTGGTTGTCTTGCGGATTATTTCATATATATGGTCACCATTATATAAGTTCTGCGAAAGTTAGTCGAAGCCTTGTTTTATATCTTAATAAATATTCAACCGATTGAAGTACCTTTGGGTGTCTCTTAGATGGCACGTAAACGCGATTTTACGTTGGCGCATAGCGCCATCTAACAGACACTCAATAGTACTTCCAATCGGTTCAATAACTACAGAGATATATAAACGAGGGTTGAAGGTATTTCTATTTACCTTCTAGTTGCTGTATTAATACATTGCAGAACAATATCACAAAATGGCATTGTTATTCGTAGGAGCTAAGATTAAAAGTGGGTTCTGATTTTGTTTAAAGTTGCTTCGGTTTTATTGTCCTCGTTTCATTAAAGTTATTCATAACACATCTAAAAAATACACTCACAGCAACTACTCTGCTACAAAATGTTGGAAATTTGTGGAATTATATAGAAAATAGAAATAAAGGGCATAAATATGATAAAAATTTTACAGAATTAATTAAAGGAGGAACTCGTTTATTTTTAACAAAATAACAATTTTAAGTAATGAACAAAATTTAGAAACACGAGCAATTCAATTAATGTAAAAATTGATACGCAATACCTCACCGAAGTCTATAAATTTTATAATTAAATACAAATATAATACCTTGATATATTTTTAATAGAGAATTTAATAACGTTTTTCATACTTAACCAAAAAACTCAAATTAACACACATTTTACAACGCAATCTTTTTATGAAACAAAAAAATACTTACTAAAAATACTATTTTATCAATTATCAAAACAAAAAAAATTATTTGCAAGATATTTATGCCATTTCTACAATTTTTATATTTAATGAAAATGTAACTATAAAAAGATGCACCAAACTTCATTTTGAAAACATTTGAAAAATCAAGTGTGTTGTCATATTATTTAATTTACTTTACGTAACATAAGGGCATTTATCAACAGAGGGAAAGTATTTCAAAATAGCTGTACTAATATTAAGAGAATTTGTTTTTTGAAGCATGTTATTCTCTCAATAAAGCGTTCCGGTTCTATTCTACTATCCCTTATCATTCTTACGACAAAGTATAATTCGAAACAATTTAATTATATATGTCTTCTTTTAATGTTGCTTCAAATTTAATTATGCTCGAATTGGTTTTCTAGTAGAATTACGTATGTGGTATTAGTTTTTTATATCAAAGTGTACTTTCCGATTTAATATATGTTATTAAAACATAAATAAAGGTTGCTTGAGTCGCCGGTGTATATCGAGTATAAGTGCCCTGAAAAAAATTGAAAGAGAATATTCTTATTTCGGAACGTTTATATTTTGTTGTGCTTACGAAATGCAGTCAAACAACTAAATCTAAAACACCTTGCACTTTTAAAACTGAAATGAGTATTTAAATGGCGCTAACACTTTTCACACCATGAAATTGTTCTCGGGATAAATTTTGGTCCGGTTAGCATTAAAGCCAAACTCTCAAGTGTCATAAATTTTGTCAATGGCCAAAGGAAGAACGAAATCTCATATTTTCACTTAATATTTCTTTGCAAATTTTGTTGCCGCAAAGAACATCAGAAAGTAATCGTTATAGAATAGAAAAACTAATTTACTGTGTTGGGGTTACGGCTTAACAACTTTTGTAATTTTGGTAGATGTCTTACCTGGATAATATGTTTGATATTTATATATAGTCATTAAAGTACATGTACAAACGAAAAAACAGTATCTCTCCACAAAAATTTATAGAATTCAATGTTACATAAAACATGAAAGTATTTCTGCTTGTACAAAGTGTTCCAAAAGCAGTAATTGTGATTGAACGCATTGTTATGTTAAATGGAACGCCGCGTATATTATTCTATTTTCAAATTCTGTGTAGTGAAATAATATGACTTTATGTAAATGAATATATGTCTATCTTTAATAAAAATATCTTGCCCTTTTGTCAAAAATTGTTTTGATATAAGCCTTCGATTAAAGTGGCGTGGTTTGTATTTTCATTGGTTTTAGATACCTATGTATTCTCATTTCAGCTAGTGTAATTGAAATCGTTATAATTTTATCTGCTTTCTCTGCATTCTTAGTTCACCCAGAACAAGTAGATAGTTATCCACCATATTGTATTATGTTTATTTACTTACGAAAGCTGAAGCTTTTAGTATGTTCCGAACTTTATGACAAGACTCGGTAACAGTTTGACGAGGGTAGAAACATCTGGCCAAAGTTTTCATTAATAATTAAATTATCACTCAATACGTTAATTTCAATTTGCACATCTGAACTTTTGTTACCGTCATTACTTTTCAACAAATAATAATGATCAAAAGTCAAAGATTTTCAGTTGTTGTATTGATCATAAAGAGAAATATAAATATGATAGTATCTTATTAGTTACATCTACAAAAGATTCAACGTCGCTACACTTCCATTATCTCAACAACAGAGAACAAATGATAAAGTTAAAACAGCTATAAAACATTTTTCAATAATATAGTATGCAATGAACGCTCGTTATAAATGCGCAATTATATCGGCAACACCTTGTTATCGAGTTCACTTGGTGTTCTGTGAAGGGTATTTTCCATCATACACTTACTACCTTTTTACGCAATATACGTTGAATAGAGTAATAAATATACTAAATTATAAAATAAAGTATTTTTGTGTTCCTCAAACGTCATAGTTTCAGTACTATCATTTTCGGATAAAAAACTTGGAAAAAGAGTGTCAGGAAATGGATGAGTATAGAAAAAACCCATGTCCAAAAAGAAAAAAATGATGTAATGTAGGTAACTAACTATTGAATAGACATACTATATAATCCCGAATTATACCGCGTGCTTTTGACTTAGATTTTATGTTAATATTTCTACTTTTGTTTTCGGTAGAAATCCTTGTAACCGTAGCTAGCGAATGCACCTGACTATTGCTTTAAATGAAATAAAAGGGGAAATCCATCCTGGATGATTTAATGTTTGAGAACGAAAGGAAGAGGGACACTGAAATTTCGAATATCGAATATGAGGTTTGAACAGAAACTATTATCAGTAGAGCGGAAACTACACAGTTGGATGTACCAGGGGCGTATATAAGAAGAATATCGGACCATGGAGAATCACTTCAGTTATCCTGAAGAAGCTATCAGTATGAACAGCGAAACGTCGAACGGAAGTTTTGACCCACGGCAAAACCCGGAAGCAGTTTTTAGTAATTAGGCCGTGAAAGTCTACGCAGTGTTAGAATATTATATGTGTACAGTTAGTTAGTTAGTTAGTTAGTTTGGTAAGAGAGAGCATCTGCATGGTTCGATTAAACGTCCCGTCCATTGCGACTACTCGGCTCTATGGTAAAGCGGATGTTATCTTAGAGTTCATCCATCAAGTTTAGGCCCTTAAGGTAGCTCAGTATCTTGCTGAATGGGATTGTTTTTAGGATGTCTAGGAAAGGGACAGCCTTTCCGACGGTCTTGTAGAAGCTCAACTGTCTTCTCGTCTTCAGTTGGCATTTAGCCTCACCAGAGAACCCGATTCCGTGTAAATCCTTTCTGAGTTTACAGTGATCTGTAAAGATAGAGACCTTGACATTTTTACGGTCAAGTTTTAACAATTCTTTGGTTCTGACATGACTAGGAAATATACGCTTTCACGTGCACCAAACCAGAGCATAGTTCCAGTATTGGAGCACTTTCTGATTTGCCCAGAATTTGATTTGCTGGTAATCTACCGTAGATGCTATGCCAATATGTCGATGGCAGGTTCTGATGACTGATATTGCTCCGCAGCGCCCTTTTTGGCAAGGATGTCTCCTTTCTCACTTCCGAAAATGAGTAAGTGCCTAGGTACTCAGATTTGGGATAGATTATTAACCATCCCTAATGTGTTTAAGGTATGTTTACGGCTCCAAATCAGTTTCGAGTTACATTTATGCGCTTCTAGAGCTTTTGATGTTTGTTCATTTATGCTTGTAGTTGTTATCCAAAATCTCCTGCGCTCACACCCTGTACTGTTTCCGAACCATCCGTAAACCAGCAGCTGTCTGCCTGCATCAGTGTTCTTTCGTTGCATTTCCATTTCTCTCTGTTTTGGAAGGAGGTAGTGAAGTCTGCATCGATCACTGGTCGAGTACACATCATATCCAACCGATTCCAGCAGTTTTGTTGGTCACACATACATGAGTATGTGGCGATTGATTTGTTATTTGCCATAGGCGAAATGCAGTTAATCTGGCCTCCTTTTCCATAACAATGTGCAAAGGCGGTAGATCCAGAAGAATTTCTAATGCCAATGACGGGCAAGAAGAAATTGTTCCCGTGATTCTCGTACTTGCGATTTTTTGTGTGAGTGTAAGTTTTGCTATTGCTCTGGTTTGTTGCGCCTTCTGCTACCAAGCTATTGCATTATATTGTAATCTAAGTATCCAATGAATGCTATATATGTAAAGGTTAGATAAGAGTAAAAAAACTCGTTCTTTCGTTCATTTAATATTTAATATATTATTACTAGTTTCGGCTTTTAAAAGCCATCTTCAGATCAACATCAAAAAGGTAAAATTATCTATCATGAAACTAAAAAACACCAAACATGAATAATAAATTAAGGGGACACCAACAATTATAAATATAAATTAAATATAAATTTAAATATAAGAAAAACTTTTCACAAAATTTTACCTTTTTGACGTTGATGTGAAGATTGCTTTTAAAAGCCGAAACTAGTAATCATATATTAAATATTAAATGAACGAAAGAACGAGCTTTTTCACTCTTATCTAACCTTTACATATTGCATTATAGCTTACGACTGGACACACTACCATCACATAAAGTCAATGGAGTATCTTTGAAGATAGCCCCTAAGATTTTCGTTTCGTCTTGTAAATGAACTCTGTAAGTTTTTATGAATAGAACCATTCCATTATTACTATCGAATCTTAACTGTACCTTTTTGTCTCTGACGAATATTCCATTCCCACACAAGCCACAATTTGCTGTGAACTGATCGACTTGAAAATGCAAAATGAAAAATTAAAATTAAAAAGAAAATTAAAAATATTAAATTAGCTAGCTCAACGGATAAAAACTTTAAAAAGGCGCAAAAGAACAATTAACCTCAGAGTTACCCTCGCGAATTAAAACCTGAATCTAACCACGAAAAGTAAAATGTGAGCGAGAAATCTGACTTCGTCATTTACCAAAAAAATTGAAAAGGTTTAATTTAAAATAAAAGAACAGAATTTTCAGCCCAAAAATGCTAAGTAACAATCAAATTTATTTAAAAAGGTAAAATTACAAAATGGCAGAAAAAACCATGAACTGAGGGTTCTGGCCTAAATTTAAAAACTGCATTGATTCTAAATTACAATAGGACAATGCTATTTCCTATACAAAGCAAAAGATTTGGTTGTTCAGAAAGATAATCCAATTCTATCAATTCAATCCACGCGGCTTCAAACTAACACAAACCAAATTAAGCGTGGACAAACACACGAAATTATGCAATAATGAAAACAAAATGCAAGAACAATGCTACGACTCACCCAAACCGAGATGATAGGTAATTAAAAAACAAAACAGCAAAATAGAAAAGCGGAAAATTTAACTCTTAAAACTATAATGAGAGAATTAAAACTAAAATATATCTTCCTGCACAAAAATATAAATGATCTTAGATCTATAATGTGCACACATCAATATAATAACAATTATTATAAAGCGAATTCCTTGGTGGACAGAATAAATTCAATTAATAAAATCTCTATATCAAATGAATAAACAAAATGGCAGCAAAGATTTAAAAATACATGTACTCACGCTAACAGTCGACCAAGGAACTGCCTGACAAAATTCTCCAGTCTTTTTTCAACAGAAAACCTTGTAGACGTACAAACAATACGCCAACATACAAAAGACAAATAATTGAATTGAATTAATTTAGAAAACTTAACACTTAATTAAATAAATTATACAATTACTACTCTTTAACTAAAATTTATACAAACTAAACATTATTGTGGAAATTTCTCGATACAATGATTCAGCAAAACGGAAAAATCATGACAAATTAGGCAACTTAAAATACACTCAGCTGTAACGCGGGTTACCACAGCAGTATGCAATCAAATACCCAATAGACACATTATTAGGTCTAAATCAGCTTTTTCTACGCAACGCACGATCTTCCTGTTCGAGGTAAATCGAATCTCACACCAAAAGCGCGCTAACGATGCTTTTTCGCCTTAGATTCGCGTTTGGTATTCCTTCCTAGGTGTTTTTACGCCTTAAGTGCGGGCATTTTTATTTTTCTTTCGCGCACGGTGAGTATGGCGCGACCGCATATAAAATCGCCGATGATATTTTAAAACGGAACGGTGCGCCCTCCACCCCACAACATAACCGCGCTGTTCGCGCACACTACAGCCGCCAAGTGCTTCATAAATAACGCAATTTTCTTCCCGCCGTGTGCCCGACGTTAATTTTTCGTACGCGACCACCACCGACAATAACTCACCGACAGCGGCGACTGGATCTTTACCTTTTTTTTTCTCGTTTGAACCCAGCTCGCCGCGAGAATATCCCCAATGTAAAAAAAAAAGAAAATACGAATTCGGTGTATTGACTTCCACTAGTTGAGTGCCTATTGGGGTAATATATTTGGGATGTGACAAAATTTCATAAAAACAAAGCCGGAAAACGGGAAGACAGCGAGGGAGATACGTGACCTCTTTCAGAATGTCCTGATATTCGCAGTATCGATACGTCTTTTTGATAAACACGCAAAGAAGAATGAGGGAGAACAAGAAATTCGGCTTACGCATACGAAACGAGTTCTCCCCTTTTTCTAAACGATCCGAGGAATACGTAATGATTCTTCTGTAACATATGCGTAAGTGTCAATTGATACAATTCAGGTACGACCTCAATTTTTTCTTTTTTCGTTTTCCAATATTCATTCCGGGTATTTGCGGATCACACTCGAATATGTTATTCGAAAAGCAATAAGCTGGCGAATAAACAAGTGCAACACGCTAGAGGACATCAATCAATACATCAGTTATATAAATAAAATATGATAGAGCAAAAATAAATAACAAATGTCAACGAGTAATTGAAACCATCACTCAAATGGTTCTGCACAATGGGGTATCGCTTAAACAAGAATTTTAAATGTTAATTCATATTGTAATGATTACTCAACGGCGAAAGTGTGCTTTCTATCCCTGTTTATTTATTACTCCGCTCAATCTCCCTAGGCACACAGAAGTGTACTAGTCTTTCATTAATGAAAATTATGTTCATTATGGTTATGTATCGTTGCCTTATATTTTTCACATGTAACATGTACAAGTCCATACTATAACAGTATGAAACAAAGAAATACCAGTTATGTTTTCTAAAAAGCATTATATCTATATAAGTTCGGTGTTTTTACATGTACATGTTACGGGCATAGTGAGAAAATAAGGCATTCTTAGTAATAACCGGGCAATGTGAACAATGACCGCTTATATCGGACATTGTAGGAAATATTAAAATATTTCATTGTATTTCTAGCATTGCCCGGCCAAGGTGAACAATGTCCAAACTAAATTGAGCAAAGTAGATAATGATGTTCACCATGACAAATGTAACCTCACTTTTGCATGCGCTGTTCTGTGATATCTTGTGTAACAAAATGGGGCCAACGAAAAAGTTTAATGATAAACTAAAAGCTATTTTAGAAAAAAAATTATAATACTGCCACGAATCGGCCTTCAAGAGTGGGGATAGCGCTAAGATATATAATTGTCGTAATTAGAGTTAAAGGGGACACTCCGAGAGGAGGCGCTCCGATAGGATACCCCATGAGGTATTCCTCTTGGAGATTCTGTCAATAAAGAGCTTAAGTGTATTGGTCTTTGGTTGATTCCTGACCTGCAACCCAAGGTAGGTGTAATTCTTATATATGCAAATACCTCTGAGTTACCCCCGTCGAGCCCAAACATGACAATACATCAAGCTCATGTCAGCATTGTCTATGATGGCTGTAACCGAATGGAAAAAGAGTTGCATACTCAATATAAAAAAATAACAAGAGAAAGCATACTGTTATATCTAAATTTGTGCGAAGTGTGTCAAAGAAAAAGCAGTTCACTAAGAAAGGGATTAGTATTAAAGCTAATGATCTTCTGCGAAATGAATGCTAAGTGTCAGGTAAATTTAATAAACATGCAAGCCTAGCAAGACGGAGAGTACAAATACATTCTTGTGTATCAAGATCACCTAACCAAGTTTGTAATTCTTCGACTATTAATATCGAAGCGTGCTGCATAAGTGTCTTACGTTTTATTAGATATGTTCATTACTTTTGGAGCACCATGTTCAACGTGATAACGATCGAGAATTCGCCAACCGAATTATACAAGAATTAACGATATGGGATGTATTAAAATTGGTTCACGGCGTACTTAGATACTCGCAAGCCAAGGTTCGGTGGAAAGGGCTAATCAAGATGTAACAAATATGCTTGAACGTGGATGCTTCACAATAACACCAATAAATGAAGCCATGTCTAAAATTCGTTCAAATGATGAAGCACATCATGATGCGATTAAGTGCAGTCCATATGAAGCAATTTTTGGTAACAAAGCGAGAATCGGTCTGAAAACAACTTCTCTTTTAACAGACGTAACACCTAAAATTAATGCAGAAGAAGAGCTAGCGGAAATTATAAGTGATATTAATTATGGAGCAACAGTAACGGAAAGTAATGAAGAAAAAAATAATAACCAAGTGATAAGACCGTGGCTCAAAAGGAGGAAATGGAAGGGAATGGGTTAATGTTTTTTTTTTCTTCTTTTATCATATTAACAATTTGTTCACAATGACCTCCTCAGTGAAGTGTTGCAACAAGCACTTCCTAAGTAGTTCAATTCAAAATTGTAATTTAGTTAGTACAATTGAAATTATTTCACTGCCCGTTTCGGCTAAATTATTGGCTTTCTTCAGATGAAATTGAAAATAATTGAATGTAATAGTGGATTTACCGCAAGATACAATCAAAACTGATATTGGAATATATTCGTGAGTGAATAGCCTGACAGGTTGTAATAAAGTCACTTTGCTGTGGGTGCCCGGACATTCAGCAATCGATAGAATGAAAGAGGCGATGAGCTGGCAAGAAAGGTTCTAGAAGTGTCTAAAAACGCAGTTCGAGAGCAGCAAATAGAAACACGTAGAACACTGGAATAATACTACCAGGTAAACTCATAGTAAGACCTTTCTTAATACACCATCAAAAAGGAAGGTTGATGAACTATTGCAGCTCTGTACGAATCATCTTTGCACCGAAACAGATAATAATAATCTTTATTGCCAAACAAGTTTATGCCATTTATTACAGACCTCCTAACAAGACACTGAACATTGAAAGGAAGCCTATACAAAATTGGGTTCAACGCTGGAGATAAAAACTATAGACTGTGTAATGAAATGACAGAGAACGCGTACCACATTCTGTGTGAACGTGAGGGTCTGGAAGAAGTTCGGCAATTTTTGGCAGGTGAAAAATGAACCCAAAGGATTACTTCGATCAAGCAACCAGGGATCTGTACAGTTTGGTACAGAGTACTAACATCCTGGAATAGCTGGTATTTAATTTAATGGAAAAAAAAATAGGAAACTAAGTACAAAAAGTCAAGAGGTGTCAAGAGTGTTTCCGGAGACTCCCATATCAGAGGGCTCCCACAACAAGAAAAAGTTAAACTACACTAATTCAGTGTAGTCGTGTCCGTTAAGAAGTACATGCTTACATATCTTGCTTGTTTATCTTATAAATTTACACTGAATATCTATTCTATTTCTGCAAAACGTCAACTCAAAGTATCTCACAGTTTTATTGAAATGAAAATAAATCAGATATTTCTGAAAATTTTAATGTTTATCGTCAAAAGTCAATAAAAACATTTTAGTGCGCGCCATCTGTAAAAAATAACATTTCCTGTTACTACGGGCATATTTAGGAGAATAATCCAAAAAACTGCAAATGGAATTATCAATTGAAATAGATAAAAGCGAGCCAAAATTTGTTTTAGCAAATATGTTACGTGGTGGTTTAGCTTAATTAAAACCAAGCGGTCAGTTTCCACGTTTCCATCAGAAAATCGATAGAAAAAATATTTTATTTATGTAAATTTTGCCGGGCGGTGTAAAACAGTTCCAACACCCTCTATACATATAGACATTGATACGTTTTTTTGAGTATTGAAGAGTAAAATATTCATAACTCCGCCATTAGTTTGATATTGTGGCGGCGCATCAAGAAATTAGTGTGTACTATTCGTGACAATAATCTCGTAAATTGTTATGCTTTGCTAAAGTTGTTATATTATTTAATAATATATACCTAACTCCAATTCTCTGTGATATAACAAAAGTATGTATCTATATAAAATCGCCTTTACACTGAGAAAAATACTGATCGTAATATCGATAATCTACATTTAATAAGTGAATTTTTATCGACAGAACGAAATGTGTCATTGTTATAGTAAACTATTATTTGCAATCATTTTGGTTAAGTAATAACAAGATTAGTTAATGAAATAAATTCATTTTCGTTATTTTAACAAATTATTTTGCATTAGTCCATGGATAATATTTGTTATGAGAACTATATTTTCATATATTCAGTAAACAATTGTGTTAATAATATGAACACGAATGAATACACATTTAATAATTTTACGTACAATTTTCATAAAATTATTCACCATATGAACGTAATGAAGTATTAAATGATATCCTCTCTTTGCTTATGCTTTCTAGTAATCGCCAATGTTTGATGTCAATTTTGTTAATTTTAATATTACTTTTACTGCAGTCCAAATGAAGTGTTAAATAAAGCTGCAAACGCTTACTCAACAATGAATTGAGTTAATATTTTAATTGCAAGTTTACTACCTAACATGGACGTTATTTATACCGACCTATCAAAAGCCTTTGATACGATTGAGCATCCACTCTTTCTGTCGAAGTTGGAAGTTTTTGGTTTTGTTCCAGTATTACGTATCTTACAAAGGGTTAGTACCTACGGAATACATATTACACTGGTATGCCACAAGGCTCAAATTTAAGCTCTCTCTGATTCAATCTTTTTATAAATAACCTCTTAACATGTCTTACTTGTCCTGTCCTAGTCTATGCTGATGATATTAAATTAAAGAATAAACTAAGCTATATGGGTAATACGGTCTTTAAAATAAAACTGCTAAATAGCCTCAATATTTCGTCATATACTTTTTTCCTCCTGAGGAAGTCATACGTATATGACGAAATATTGAGGCTATTTAGCAGTTTTATTTTAAAGACCGTATTACCCATATAGCTTAGTTTATTCTTCAACGAAGTTCCGGTCGGTACTCCTTTTCAAATGATATTAAATTATACACAAAACTTTTATCTAATAGAGACGCCATCACAATACAGGAAAACTTAAATAAGCTTGTTAACTGCTGTACATCCAACAGCCTCAATTTTCATGTTAAGAAGTGTTGTGTGGTTTCATATGCACATCTCGGTTTCCCGATCACTATGGACTGCAAAGTGAATGACATTTCTTTAGAAAGGAAGGCAGAATATAAAGATCTTGATGTTCTCTTTAATATCCTGTTTTACGTTTAAATCGCAAATTATATCTGCATGCAAGAATACATTCAGCTCCCTTGGTTTCCTGATGTGTGTATCGCATTGCTTTACTGACACGGAATCTATCAAGACTTTCTACAATGCTTACGTCCTTAGCAAGCTGGAGTACGCGCCATTGGTTTGGTAACCATTTTATGTATGTGATTCTTTGCAACTGGAGCGAATCCACCGTAAATTCCTTAAATACTTGTCTTTCAAGTTAGAAGGAATGCATCCAGAAGTTGGTACACAATGTCAGAAATTTTTAATAAACCTACGCCAGAATAAGATTGATTATCCATTTCTTCTGGAAAATATCACATTCCTCGTGCCACGTTTAAACACCAAGAGCAGATACAGCTTTAAGCTAGCTCAACCCAGAACAAATTTGATGAAACGTTCACCTATTTCAGTGATGGTCAAGCTTGGCGATATTAGTTGTGATGTGTTTTGTGATGAATGATATATATCTTGAATCTGAAATTCACTACATTTCAGTTTGTTCCAATATTATTTGTTTCTTATAACTGTATTATTTTGTGTTTTTTTTGGATCTGTATTTGTTGGAAATCAATAAACATTATTATTATTATTATTATTATTATTATTATTATTATAACAATAACTAAAATTTATTAGGAACATGACTGACATTAACCACTTGCCATTAGCGTATCAACAAATACAATTCATTGTATTGATGCCTTTTTTCATTCTTCTACTGAAGTTCGTACATAAAAAACTCGTAATCATTCAGTGAACCAAGTAAAGTTGTTAAAAACCAAATTGCTGTTCGTTACAACAATAACATATATCATTAAACCAATCATCACGTATCACTTCAATTAATTCAATGAATCCTTTTTTACTGAATAAATTTCTTCGTCATTTAAATTCTTAAATCTTTTTTATTGATGAACTCGTTCTTTGGGCCAATTTTAATGTATTATTTCTTGTAAACAATGGGTTTTTTTGTTTTAGGACCCATTTTTGGTTCAGTGTATACGCTTTGGAAAATTTGGTGACTTGAATTGCTTGTATCATAACGAGATTGTTATAATATATAAGTTAGGCGTGCTAACACACATGTGTTATGGATAAAGCCATAGAAGAGTTTTTAAAAACTGGCGTATATTTTAGTGCTGTTTAAATATCCTAATTCATAATGACAATAACGATAGCTATCTACATCAGAGTTTGGCAACAATTTTGACGGCACGATTATATTTCTATTAGTATTAGTGTCATAACTCATAGCTTACCTTACATAATATTCCAATCCCACAAATTAAGTAACTCTT